>JBBPBX010047321.1:0-26207 GCA_038048925.1 Garcialebias charrua | reverse complement strand
TCGGAAAGCCCTCTGCATGGCAGGTGATCCCACACACCCACTACACAGCTGCTTCAGCCTGTTGCCTTCAGGGAGGAGACTGAGGAGTCTCCAGGCTCGAACCAGCAGACTGAGAGACAGCTCTGTTCATCAGGCAGTCAGGATGCTAAACACTCTGCCTGCTCTGCCCCCTCCCATTTGAACTGCCTTAACACTAAAAACTTTCTCACACATTACCACACAACACAAAGATTTTAACACTGGACTCTGTGTCATCAAATGGGTTATTCACTAAACTCTCGGTCATGTGCTCATTCAGTTTGCACTACTTCTCATATTTGCACTAATGTTTGTATTACATCACTGCCTATAGTCATAATACTGTTTACATTCTCTGTTCACATACTGTTTACATTCAATGTTTACATTTATTAATACTGTTTACATTTATTACTACTGCTTACATTTATTACTACTGTTTACATTTACACTACTTTAATATCTACACCACTGCTGATACATATACAGTGTTCTCTGACCGGCCTTATTTAGGGATGCCCAATGTGCCTTACTGCATATGCCACTTTTGCCTCTATAACAACATCAACTACTACCTCATACATATACTGTGTACATTAACTCATATGCTGCTTTGCCACTTTGCAAATGTCAATGCTAGAACCTTTAGTTAGGCCCGAAGCAGCTAAGCGCTGCGAAGGCCTATTGTAATCGCTCGATTTCTTCTAAATTATTTTTCCGTCACTTCGCGCGGCTGTTTGGGGCCTTTAACATATTCAAAAACTCACCAAACTTCACCCAAAATTGTCCCCCAACTAAAATTTTTGGATTCTGGTGTAATCGCAAGTGGGCGTGGCCAAACTGCTCTATAGCGCCCCCTAACGTGAGTTGGAGGAAACAGTAGGTCGTACAGAACTGAAACTCGGTACATAGGTAGAGCTTCCCAATTCAAGAAAAAAAGTCTCTTGGAGGTACCCTCTAAAATGCACAGGTAGGCGGTAGGGGTGTAATGATACACAAAACTCACGAGACGAGATGAGAAAATCACAGATCTCGCGAGAACGAGACGAGATTTTAACATTAGTTCAAGAAAACTTCAAAGATCGGTTTTATGCCGCAAAAAGGCTTTTATTCTGTTTTAACATGTATTACAAACCCAACTGATGTCTTCATTTTACTGATTGAATCTCCTTAGACCTTAGAACGTTCAACTTTGTTAAAAAAAATAGATATTCACGCAGGACTTTCCAAAAATTGAACATAAATATCCGCATCAGCGCTGAATCTGCAGCCGTCACTCACCAGTGTTGCCAGATTGGGCGGTTCACCGCGATTTTCCTTCTGACTTTTGCGGGTAAAGAGTGCTTTGGGTGGGTGGGACTCTATCTGGCAACACCGGTCACACCGGTGTTTACACGCGTGTCTTTACATTCGGGGCAGCGTCGGCAGCGCCGGGACCCTCCATCAATGTAGAGGCGTCTGCGGCACCGGGACCCTCCATCAGTAGTTGGGGCGTCTTCTATAGCAACTTCATCCGGCGAAGCCATGCTGTCCGTGACGCTGACTTGCTAGGGGCTCTGCTAGCGCTAGCATTAGCATCTCGCGAGACAACGTTACCTCTCAACGAGAGATATCGCGGGAGTTTAATATCGCGAGATCTCGTACAACGAGATCTCGTTACATGCCTAGTAGGCGGCCATTTTGGGTCAAAGGTCAAATTTTGGTCATTTTTCAGTTCTACTCATGTCGAACTTTGACGAACTCCTTCTCAGGCGTTTGACCTATCGGCTTCATTCTTGGTCAGAATGCAGTTAAGGCATGGGCCTTTAAAAGTTATCAATAAAATTGACTTTTCGTATATGTTCAGGGGGCGCAAGCAGCTAAGCGCTGCGAAGGCCTATTGTAATTGCTCGATTTCTTCTAAATTATTTTTCCGTCACTTCGCGCAGCTGTTTGGGGCCTTTAACATATTCAAAAACTCACCAAACTTCACCCAAAATTGTCCCCCAACTAAAATTTTCGGATTCTGGTGTAATCGCAAGTGGGCGTGGCCAAACTGCTCTATAGCGCCCCCTAACGTGAGTTGGAGGAAACCGTAGGTTGTACAGATCTGAAACTCGGTACTTAGGTAGATCTCCCTAATTCAAGAAAAAAAGTCTCTTGAGTATGAACTTTCTTGTCTTGGAGGTACCCTCTAAAATGCACAGGTAGGCGGCCATTTTGGGTCAAAGGTCAAATTTTGGTCATTTTTCAGTTTTACTCATGTCAAACTTTGACGAACTCCTTCTCAGGCGTTTGACCTATCGGCTTCATTCTTGGTCAGAATGCAGTTAAGGCATGGGCCTTTAAAAGTTATCAATAAAATTGACTTTTCGTATATGTTCAGGGGGCGTGGCGGAGCGGTGAACTTGGCGTACTCGCCGAAACAAACGAAACGTTATAACTTTCTCAGTAAATGGTCAATTGAAACCAAGCTTGGCATGAGGGATCCTGGTTGGATGCTTGACGATCCTATGTTGTCATAGTCTGACCTCACCTAAGCCCCGCCCCCTCAGGACAGGAAGTGACTTTTTTTGCTTGGAAAGGTCCAACTCTGGCTCTCTTGACCTAATCCAGATGACCTTGTGTCACATGACTGATAACAAGTTGGTCTCACTTGTTTTAAAGCGCCAAGGGTTTTCAGCAGAGGGCGTGGCCGTGGTAGCGCGGCGAAGTCACAGGTCATGCCGTAGCCATACGTTTTGCTCTAGATTCCACAAATTTAAGCCCAGCTGCACCAAACTCACTGACATCGATCCTTGTTCACCCCCCTGCAGGATTCCAGTGCAATACTTGGTGGGCGTGGCCTAATTCTTCAACAGCGCCCTCTAGAATATTTAAAAAAAACAGCCCCCAACCATGCTTTATGCCAGAATTATGAAACTTGGTGCACATGTATATCTTGTCAGGATCTACAAAAAAGTCTCTTGGAGCAATGGTCCGAAGCCAAAAGGAAGTCGGCCATTTTAGGTCAAAGTCACAATTTTGTCTATTTCATTGACGTCATATCTGAGCGAACTCGTCCTAGAGCTTTCGAGATCCAGGTGTCAAACTCGGTCAGCACAATATTGAGGCATTGAAGGTCAAAAGTTGTTAAAATAATTTTTCTATGTCAAAGCATGTGGGCGTGGCCAACCCTCAAATCTGGCCATTCTCCATGAAACATCAAGATGGAATAACTTCCTAATATAAGCTCCCAACTGCACCAAACTCTCTAAGATCGATATTTGTCCATCCCTCGACAGGACTGCAGTCCAATATGTAGTGGGCGTGGCCTGATTCTTCCACAGCGCCTCTAGAATTTATTTTAAAATCCCCCAGCCATGCTTTATCTCAGAATTATGAAACGTGGTATACATTTGTAAATTGTCAGGACCTACAAAAAAGTCTCTTGGAGCCCTGGTCCAACACCAACAGGAAGGTGGCCATTTTGGGTCAAAGGGTAGTTTTGGTCACAAATTTCACACCTTTCTGGTGGTTTAAAGCCACTCTATCTCTCATGCCCATGACCTAGTCAAGATGATCCTGTGCTAGAAGGCAGATAATACATTGATCTGATGTGTTTTAAAACACTAGAAGTTTTCATTGAAGGATGTGGGCGTGGTTGTGGCAACGTGGCGAAGACAAGACTAGCAGGCAATGCTGGAGCTCTGGAGTTTGCATGTGATTTTGAATATTTGGCAAATGCGCACCATGATATCGACTAGGCGGACTAGCTAGAGTTCCCACGCTCGTCACAATAAGGCCGGAGCGGCGCTAAGCTGCGAGGGCCTCAACGCCGCTTGCGGCTTTAATTTATTTTATAGTTATACTTTTTATACTTTTTTATACTAGTATGGAAAAACTCAGGACAGTATTATGTTCATTAAATGTTTAGTGTTTTAGTTTTAGTTTTAGAGTTGGTGTAAATTTTCATACTCTTATACTACTATGCAAAAACTCAGGACAGTGTTACAGTTTTACTATTTTATGCTTATGTCTATTATTATATGTTTCAGTGTTTCAATGTTTAGATGTTTACTGTTGCACCGAGGGACTGAGAGAAACGCAATTTCGGTCCTGTGTATGTCCTGTACATATTGCAGTTCTGACAATAAAGTTGACTTTGATGTTCCTGCATGCAGTTTGTGAGTGGATCCAGCAGGTGGCAGCACTGAGCTGTAAATGAGCTCCAGAGAAGATTTTTTTTTTCCTTATTTTTCTTCCCATTTATAGATGGCCTCCCTTCACGCCATATGGGGCGACCGTGGAACAGTGGTAATGGCAGTCGACCCCCGATCGGAAGGTTGGAGGTTCGAATCCCGCGTCCGCCCACCATGTGTCGTTGTGTCCCTGGGCAAGACACTTAACCCTGAGTTGCTCCTGGTAGGTCTGGATGGCGCCTTGCAAGGCAGGCTACCACTACCGGTGTATGAATGTGTGAATGAATGGGTGGATGGCTGGTATTGTAAAGCGCTTTGGGGCTCCTCACAGGGGGCTAGAAAGCGCTATATAAATAAGCTCCATTTACCATTTACCATTTATAGCCATCCTCTCACTCCAATATGTATATATATATATATATATATTTTTATTTTTTTATTTTTTTTTTAATAGAGAGAAAGAAAGAAAAGGGAAAGTAAGACAACAAAACAACAATTGTCCACAGAAAGAGCACAAGGCAAACACACCAAACCTCCGTCCACAATCCTGCAAAGCACATGACAGAACACAGCAACGAAACATACAAGCATAAAGACTGATAATATTCATGACCTTGCAGTAGATTTCTATAAATACACATACCCATACCTACAAATATATATACAATATACATACATATATATTTATATTCATTTATATACCCATCTACATACATCTACTATACATCCCTGCATCCATTTGTGTGTGGTTGTGAGCATGCATAAGTGAATAAGGTTCCTCCAATAGAACATTTAGTAGCGACTGTGAAGCATCAGAGACCCGTCCCCCCAAAGCCCGAGACAGACGAAGGGGCGATCAAAGCCCAAGACCCCAGGAAGGACCCCGAGCCCAGAGTCCCCAGGACCACCCGAACAGGACGAGCCACTCGTCCACTCCCCAGATCCGACCAAGTGGAAGAACCGGACGAACCCCACCAGGGACCACACACAATGACCCCCCGGGGTCAACAGCGACAAATACACAGGCCCCCGCCGGAGCCCGCTGCACCGACGTAGCCCCAGGGCCGGTCACCGAGGCTCAGGCACCTGGGACGCCCATCCCTCAGGTCCAGACCCGACAGGACCAGAGGACCCAAGCCCCACTAGGTAGCCACCAGGCCGAGCTGACAAACGCCCAAGCGCCCAGTCCCAGATAGTGAGGGCCCCAAGCACGCCCACAGGCAGAGGAACACCCACCAGGGGGCCACGTGGCAGGAGCGCGACACTGGGTAGCCTCAGAAGTATCAGAGAGGGGGCAGTCCAAGTCCCAGCCTGACACTTAAACATTCATACACAGACACACTCATTCAGACCCACCCTCATCCTCACCCTCAGTCACAGAAAGACAAACAATAACGACACGCTCCATTCATAATCCCGATGCACACTCTATACCCCCTAGGTCCAAGACATGTACCTGCTCCCTACATGGGGCAGCCCACATCCAAACCCAGGAGGTAGACCCATTCATTCTGGGGTGGAGAGCAGCAGACGTCCAAGATCCGGCACACCCCGCGCCCTGCCGACAGGACAGGACAGGACACCCGAGCCCAAGCAGCCCCAGAGGGAGCGCACTGCCAGCCCCGCCCACGGCGAACCCGCAGGCCCCGAACCCCCCCACACCCCAGCACAACCCCTGACGGCCCACCCCCAGAATGTCCGCAAGGCAACCAGGGGGGTAAGAGAAAAATAAATAAATAATATATAAATAAATACATAATAAATAAAATTGAAATTAACAAATCAAGACCCCGACACACACACCCCCGTCCCCAAATGTACTGTTGGTGAGTGTTGTTGTAAAGTGTACTTAAAAGGGAAAGAGAAGGAGCAAAGGCTAGCATTGTACAGGTAGTCCCCGACTTACGAGCGCTCTGACTTACGAGGTCCCGGACTTACGAGCATGCATCTCATTTAAAAAAAAAAAAATTTTTTTTTTTTTTTTTACTTTTTTTTTTTTAAATAAATGAATACATGTACAGTACTGGACAGTCACCAAGCACTTAGCCTATCCTAACACAGTTTTTAAAGATGAAGGAATAAGTTGAATTGTCTGCCTTTCACATAAAGGGAGCAAGCTCCCTATGGAGCCTGCAGGGAGGAGGGAGACAATTCAACTGATTCCTTCATCTTTAAAAACTGTGTTAGGATAGGCTAAGTGCTTGGTGACTGTACAGTACTGTACATTTATCTATTTATAAATAAAAAACAATAAAAAATAAAAATACTGTATATACTGTATATTTTTAATAAATAGATAAATGTACAGTACTGTACAGTCACCAAGCACTTAGCCTATCCTAACACAGTTTTTAAAGATGAAGGAATCAGTTGAATTGTCTCCCTCCTCCCTGCAGGCTCCATAGGGAGCTTGCTCCCTTTATGTGAAAGGGAGACAATTCAACTTATTCCTTCATCTTTAAAAACTGTGTTAGGATAGGCTAAGTGCTTGGTGACTGTCCAGTACTGTACATGTATTCATTTATAAAAAAAAAAAAATTTTTTTTTTTTTTTTACTATGTGTTCCTACTTACGAATTTTTGACATACGAGCGCCCCCTAGTGACGGAACTCGCTCGTAAGTCGGGGACTACCTGTACCAGTTTCCCCTCCACTCCAACTCTAACCCAGGCCCTTATTGTCTAGATGCATAATGTTGAGTGAGCATAGGCATGGGGGCGAGATTGATGTCATCCCGCCACCCATAGCCATAGTGCTCACTCCATTCCCTATATGTGACTTTTATGAAGATGTTTATGAATGAATGTCTAAAGTGTATATAAAATTGAGTCCCAGGTGCTCTTAACAACAGAGATGTAAAACCATTGCAGCACACCCGAGACCCAAATTCCCTACATGTATTAATTTAAGATGAAGAGGGCGGAGGTGCGTGTTGAGGGATGGGGAGAAAAATAACTGCAGGAACAGTGCTCCCACAGCGAGTCAGCTCCCCCGCTGACCCTGCTTACCCCCCAGCTCGCCAAGGTCCACCCAAGGAGCGAGGTAAAGGAAACACCTCTCCGACCGCCAGGACATTGAGCCAAGACCAGAGAGGGACACGGCCCCGAGGGCCGCCAACAGCAGAACCAACAGCCCACACCCGCCAGGGCCGCCACGACCCCTGCGAACCGCAGTCAGCCCGCCGTCCAAGAGGACACAAAATCCCACATGGACGACACGGCCAAGAGCGCCCGCCCAACCGTCGACAGAGCCAGGAAGCACCAAGAACAGGCCCCAACCGGGGCCCGCACACCGGCCAAGTATAGTCCAAGACCATCATCCAGGACATCCACTTAATCCCCACCCCAGAAGAAATACTATACCCACCCTTCATATTAACAACTTTCAGAACACATAACACATTAGACACCCAGGCTGGGTTTGCCCGCCCCCTCCCATTGGCCACCAGTCACGCCCCCAGACACCCACCCCCCAGCATATGAACCCCAACCCACCAGCGAGCCGAGAGCCCCCGGCCAGAGCCGGGCACCAGAGCGCCAGCCAGCCCATAGCCCGGCGACCCGCCCGCCAGAGCCCAAGACCCCCGACCCCCACCAGGCCCAAGCCCGGGGACGACACGCCCCCAGAGTCCCAAGCCCCCGGCACCCACCCCGAAACCACCCCAGCACAGCCGGGTCACCGACCGGCGACCCATGACCGCCGCCACCGACCACCCGAGGGCCCGCATGCCGCCCCTAGCAGATATCCCCCAGAACCCCCCCGGTCCTCCCCAGGTCGAAGACAAGGTCCTCCCCGCCCAAGCAGCCCCAACCCCCCGGCGCCCCAAACCCCAACCTCCCCCCCTCCAGTCCCAATGCCCCACAAGGCCACATCCCAGACCCCCCACCCTCACTACGTAACGGAGCCGATCAAAGAATGCCAAATAGGTTGATCCAATGTGTCGGCAGATGCTGTTTCAAGACTAATATGATCTAACAGAAGATTTTTATACTGATTAATGCTAAGATTATTTTTATTTTTCCAATTTACGAGTATGGTTTTCTTTGCGATGCATAAGGCAGTGAAAAGCATATAGGATGTATTTTTTTCTAGTATAACATCTTCAAAGATACCCAATAAGCAAACAGATGGAGAGAGTGGGATATTAAATTTCAAACATTTAGACAAGTCTTCACATACCTGTACCCAGAACCTCTGAACGGGTGGACAGAACCAGAGCGCGTGAATATAATCATCAGGTGTATTACTTATGCACTGTGAGCACTTGTTAGATGGTGTAAAGCCCATCTTAAACATTCGCTGACCTGTATAATGTACTCTATAGAGAACCTTATATTGTATTAATTGTAAATTGGAGATTCTAGTCAATTTAAAAGTATTTGAACATACTTGAGACCAAATTTTTTGTTCAAAGTTGATTGATAAATCTGACTCCCATTTTTCAACAGGTAGTGCTATCGAGTCATCGATTCTAGACAATTTTTTGTATATTTTAGATAATAATTTGGGTGGTTGAAAATTAATAAACTCTAACACACATGTTGGTGTTTCCAACAATGTTTTATTAAGCTTAAATTTCTTTTTTACAATTGACTTAATTTGTTGGTATTGTAGGAAATATTTATTATCAATGTCATATTGTATTATTAATTTATTAAATGGAATAAAGTCTATACCCTCAAATATGTGTTCCAGACATTCAATACCTTTCATTCTCCAACCTGGGAAATTTAACATATTATTTTCTTGTTGAATGTCAGGATTGTTCCAGAGAGGTGTATGTCTACATGGGAGTAGTGAAGACTTTGTCATTTTCAGATACTCCCACCATGCTGTCAGAGATGAGCTAATATTGATGCTCTTAAAGCAGACATGTCTTTTTAAATCTGTACTGATAAATGGTAGATCTGAAATCCTAATATTATTACATAAAGTTTGTTCTATATCTATCCAAGTTTCATCTAGTGCATTCGGTTTTAACCACTTTGATATATATTGTAACCTGTTTGCTAAATAGTAGTAATAAAAGTTTGGAAGTTCTAATCCTCCGGTATCTTTAGATTTTTGTAATGTTTTTAAACTAATACGCGGAGTTTTATTGTTCCAAAGGAATTTAGATATAGAAGAGTCCAGGGACTTAAACCATTCATTTGAAGGTTTATTTGGAATCATTGAGAATAAATAATTTATTCTCGGCAGCACCATCATTTTTACTGAGGCAACTCTTCCCATAAGTGATATGGGTAGAGATCTCCATCTAGTAAGATCGTCTTCAATTTTCTTTAATAGTGGGATATGATTTAATTTTATTAAATCCTCCAATTTAGGAGAGATATTAACACCTAAATATTTAATATTACCTGATTGTAGTCTTTCATTAAGAGAATTATTAAACACACAATTTATCGGAAGCACTGTAGATTTTGTCCAGTTTATAGAATAATCAGAAACTTTTGAAAATGAGTTTATTAACTTGATAACATTGGATATTGAGTTTCCTGAGTTCTCAAGAAAAAGCAAAACATCGTCAGCATAAAGACTCATTTTATGTTCTATGTTTCTACCCTTTATGCCTTTAATATCAACACTTTGCCTTATTGCTGCTGCTAACGGTTCAATAAAAATAGCAAATAATGCTGGTGAAAGTGGACAACCTTGCCTGGTGCCCCTCTGTAAACAGAAGCTTGAAGATAATTGATTATTTGTCCTGACACACGCTGTTGGTGAACTATATAATATTTTTAACCAGTTAATGAAGTAATCCCCAAATCCAAATTTATTTAAGGTAGCAAATAAGAAATTCCAATTTACTCTATCGAATGCTTTTTCAGCATCTAAAGAAAAAATAGCTGTTTCAATATTTTTAAAATACGAATACTCTATTACATTATATAATCTTCGTGTATTTGTGTCTGAGTGTCTTCCTTTTATGAATCCGGTTTGGTCTGGATGTATAATAACAGGAGTTATCTTCTCTAGTCTTTTAGATAAGACTTTACAAATTATTTTAACATCAACATTAATAAGAGAGATTGGACGATAACTCGTAGGTAATACTGGGTCTTTGCCTGGTTTTAATAAGAGACTAATGTTGGCTGAATTCATATGTGTTGGTAGCCTGCCATTTTCTTCTGACTCAAGTAGCACTCTATAAAATATCGGTTCCAGTATATCCCAGAACTTTTTATAGTATTCTACTGGATATCCATCAGGACCTGGCGATTTCTTATTAGGCATGCTTTTAATTGCTTCATGGAGCTCATCTGAAGTTAATGGTGAGTCTAGTTTTGATGATTGACTAATATCTAGTTTTGGGAGTGTTACTTTCTCTAAGAATTCATTAATATCCTCATTAGATGGATTTATTTGTGGAGTGTATAGAGTTTTATAGAAATCTTTAAAAACATTGTTTACTTTTCCCTCATCATGAATTATATTTCCATCTTTATCTTTAATACCATATATATATGTTTTTTCTTTGTTTAATTTAAGTTGATTAGCTAAAAAGCTCCCTGATTTATTACCGTATTCAAAATTATCTAATCTAAGTCTTTGTATCAAGAATTTATTTTTCTTATCAATAATTTCATTTAGTTCTAATTTTACTTTGCGTAGTTTTTGCTGTGTTTCCTCTTCTTGTAGACCTTCTAATAGTTTAATGGATTTCTCTAATTCCTCAATACGTTTATTTTCTTTTTTCTTTTTATTTGTTGAATAGGATATTATTTTACCTCTCATAACTGTTTTCCCAGCCTCCCAAAGTGTACATGCTGATGTTCCTGGCAAATCATTCAACTCTAAATATGATGCCCATTCTATTTTAAAATATTGCAAAAATTCTTCTTCTTGAAGCAGTGATGTATTGAATCTCCAATTTATATTTTTTCTAGTTTCTTTTTTATAATCTAAATATAGAGTAACTGGTGCATGATCGCTGACAGCAATAGTGTGTATCTTAGTGTCTGAAATGTTGGTCAGCAATGAATTGCTTACTATGAAATAATCTATACGAGAATATGAGTGATGCACATGTGAAAAGAAAGAATATTCTTTGCTATCAGGGTGAAAAGAACGCCATGCATCGCAGAGTCCATAATCATTCATATACTGTTTAACTATATTTATAGATTGCCAACTGCGTTGAGTTCCCACTGTATTCAGTCTGTCTATTTTGTCATTGAAACCAAAGTTGAGATCACCTCCCATTACCAGTGAGGAATCCATGTGCTTTGATAGAGTGGAAAAAAAGTCATGAAAAAAAGAAGCGTCGTCTACATTTGGCCCATATATGCTAACTATACAATAATTTTGTCTAAATATTGATAACTTTAATATTATATATCTACCGTGTGGGTCTATAACCTGATCTAATACTGTGAAGTTAACATTTTTATGTATTAAAATTGCTACCCCTCTTTGTCTAGAATTATAACAGGCTGAGAATACATTAGGAAACTCTGAAGATTTTAGCTCATCTACAGTTGAGGCCAATTTATGAATTTCTTGGAGTAATACAACATCTGCCTTTAATCTTTTAATCTGGTTAAAAATCCTATATTTTTTACGTTGGCTACCGGCTCCATTAATGTTCCATGTGACAAACCCTAAAGAACCCATACTTGTGCTAATGATAATATATCTATACCACACCCATTATCACAAATATAAAAGATAACAATAGATCCAGACAAAAACATATTCCTTAAGGATAAATTATTTATGATTTATATTTTAACTAAGTACTGTTTTTGAAAATGAATCAGGGTATTTTTCATTTATTTCATTTCATTTATTCATTTATATAGCACTTTACACAACCACGGTGGTGGTGACCAAAGTGCTTAACAAAAAACAGTGCAATACTTAAAAAGACAGATTAAAAATCAAGAAAAACACAACATAAAAGCAAAAATAAAACCAGAAATGTCACCACATATTTAATTACTAAAAGCCAGTTTGAATAAAAAAGTCTTAAGCTTTGATTTAAAAGGGCCAAGTTCAGTAATCTGGCGTAGCTCAAGTGGGAGTGTATTCCAGAGTCGAGGTGCGGCCGCAGAAAAGGCACGGTCACCCCAACGTTTATATTTTGTCCGTGGAACAGAGAGCAAGAGTTGGCTATCTGACCTCAGAGACCTGGAGCGGGCGGGAAAACTTAACAACTCCGTTATATAAGTAGGAGCGAGGCCATTCAGAGCTTTAAAAACAAATAATAAAAGTTTAAAATCTATCCTAAAACGGACAGGAAGCCAATTTATGAAGTATTTGTATGGATATACAATTATGTAAGTGAACCCTTGTGCTTGTGTGTTGACAATTGTTAAGTTAGAAAAATAGAAACAACAAAACGAAGAGAAATAGTAAACATCCAAACATAATAAGAAAACCCAACAAAAGAACCCTCTTACCACATAAAGTGTCATTCCACCTCGTGTACCACCACGATCTGTGTAACCCACCAACCGAGCTGTGCTGAAAAAAATACATATATCTGGTAAGTAATATTAATAAATACTATATTTAATAATATTGATCAATATTAGCAACCAAAGACAAAAAATAAAAATAATTAATAATAATAATTCTTACCTTGCTGATTTTGACTAATAAAGCCAAGGAGTAACTTCTGGATCCCTGAACATCTGACCGTTGATGTAAAGTTTATCCACTGAAATTGTAGCTCTATTACCTTCGTTTATATATTTTTTCCTTATCGGGAACAGTGCACGCCTCCTAGTCAAGATCTCAGCTGGAAATTGGTCGTTCATACTGAAGTGTGTGTCACGTAATTCTCTACCTCGGCTTTTAACTTGTTCTTTTTGTTTAAAATAAGTGAATTTAGCAATAATAGGCCGCGGCCTAGTGTTCCCAGGTCGCCGAGCCCCGAGGCGGTGAACTCGCTCAAAAGTGATGGTTTTAACCACGTCACACGACAGCTTCAGCTGGGCCTGCATACGAACCGAGGCCTCAGGATCCTCCTCGGCTCGTTCCTCAATTCCAGAGAAGACTAGGTTTTCACGCATGCTTCTTGATTGGATGTCTAAAATGGATTCTTTCAATTTTTTATTCTCACCGGATATCTGCGACATCTGACTGGTGAGTTGATTAACTGTTCCCTTCAGCTCCAAGTTCTCCTTAGCAAGAGATGCTAACTGTTGCTGGCTATACTCTAACGAGTCCCTCAAGCTCGAAAACTCGGGGTGCAACACCTCCACTAAAGCCAAGCGGGCGTCAAAGGTAGACAGCTTCTGATTATTGCCTCCAGAATAGCCGTGAAACCGTCAGAACTTGGTTCTGAAGCGCTACCCGAACTATCTGAGCTACCAGGCCGAAGGCGCTTCGCAGTAGGGACGTTAGTATTTTCGGTAGTTAATCGCTAGCACCGTCAGATGTAGCAGCGTTGCTCATAACTAAGCGCTCAAAACACTCGTCAACAAACGATTTGAGTCCCCTCAGAGTCTCACCCTCCAGTTTGTTTGAAGTAATTATCAGGAAAAAAAATCAGTTGTTAAATTTTTAGTAAACTCTTAAATGAACTTACATAAAGATATATAGTATGAATTTAAATAAATAAGGACTTACCGAAGATTTATCATAGTACTCACGCACCGGTTTAGAGTTTCTTTCAGCAGCAGCTCATTGCACGTCCGCACACCTGTCCTCATCAGTCTCTGATCAGTCCTCCATCAGGCTCCAGAGCAGATGTGAAGGCAGATGTGAAGCAGCCACAGTTAAGGCTGGGTTATACTCTGCAAGACGCCCTGTCGCACGGAATAAATAAGCAAATGTGCAAAACAGGTACAAAAGCATGTCAGAAATACACCTGGAACAGGTGTGGTTACAGCTGTACAAAATAAAACACTACAAAGTTTATCATATCAAACTTTAATTGGGCAACTATTTTACAAAAATTGAAATGAAGTACAGAATTCTTCCATAAAAAATATAAAAACATTCAGGACTTTCCTGAAAATACATTCATGGTATAGATAAATAAAATACCAAAAAGACCGTGACCTTGCTATAACATGTTTTCTTTCTGTGAAATATTTACATGTTAACTTCCCAGATTTACAGTATATTTAGTTTTTATTTGCATAAATATATGAAGATATAGAATAATAATAATAAAATAACTAAATAAACATCTCAATAGAACTATATGAGGTTTATTTTTTCCTCTCTGCCACCCATCTGTTTCTCTGCCTCATAAAAATGAGATTTGGAGAACTCCCAACTCATCTCCCTGACCATACCCTGTGACTGATAAATGGACAGAACCTTTGATAATAATAATAATAATAGTCCATCCATCCATCCATCCATCTATCTTCTTCCGCTTATCTGGGGTCGGGTCGCGGGGGTAGCAGCCTAAGTAGGGAGGCCCAGACTTCCCTCTCCCCAGCCACTTGGAGCAGCTCCTCCGGGGGAATCCCAAGGCGTTCCCAGGCCAGCCGAGAAACATAGTCCCTCCAGCGCGTCCTGGGTCTTCCTCTGGGTCTCCTCCCGGTGGGACATGCCCGGAACACCTCACCAGGGAGGCGTCCAGGAGGCATCCTAACCAGATGCCCGAGCCACCTCAACTGGCTCCTCTCGATGTGGAGAAGCAGCGGCTCTACTCCGAGTCCCTCCCGGATGACTGAGCTTCTCACCCTATCTCTAAGGGAGAGTCCAGCCACCCTGCGGAGAAAACTCATTTCAGCCGCTTGTATCCGAGATCTTGTTCTTTCGGTCATAACCCAAAGCTCATGACCATAGATGAGGGTGGGAACGTAGATCGATCGGTAAATTGAGAGCTTTGCCTTTTGACTCAGCTCTCTCTTCACCACGACAGACCGGTACAGCGCCCGCTTCACTGCGGACGCTGCACCTATCCGCCTATCGATCTCACGCTCCAGTTTTCCCTCATTCGTGAACAAGATCCCGAGATACTTAAACTCCTCCACTTGGGGCAGGACCTCCTCCCCGACCCGGAGAGGGCATGCTACCCTTTTCCGGCTCAAGACCATGGCCTCGGATTTGGAGGAACTGATCCTCATCCCGGCCGCATCACACTCGGCTGCAAACCGCTCCAGTGAAAGTTGTAAATCACGAACTGATGAAGCCAGTAGGACCACATCATCTGCAAAAAACAGAGAAGCGATTCTAAGGTCACCAAAACGGATCCTCTCAACACCTTGGCTGCGCCTAGAAATTCTGTCCATAAAAGTTATGAACAGAATCGGTGACAAAGGGCAACCTTGGCGGAGTCCAACTCTCACCGGAAACGAGCCTGACTTACTGCCGGCAATGCGGACCAAGCTCTGACACCGGTCGTACAGGGACCTAACAGCCCTTATCAAAGGGCCTGGTACCCCATACTCCCGGAGTACCCCCCACAGAACCCCCCGAGGGACGCGGTCGAATGCCTTCTCCAAGTCCACAAAGCACATGTAAACTGGTTGGGCAAACTCCCACGCACCCTCCAGGACCCTGCTGAGGGTGTAGAGCTGGTCCAGTGTTCCACGACCAGGACGAAAACCACACTGCTCCTCCTGAATCCGAGGTTCGACTATCCGACGGACCCTCCTCTCCAGAACCCCTGAATAGACCTTACCAGGGAGGCTTAAGAGTGTGATCCCCCTATAGTTGGAACACACCCTACGGTCCCCCTTTTTGAATAGGGGAACCACCACCCCAGTCTGCCAATCCAAGGGAACTGCCCCCGATGTCCACGCGATATTGCAGAGTCGCGTAAGCCAACACAACCCTACAACATCCAGAGCCCTAAGGAACTCCGGGCGAATCTCATCCACCCCCGGAGCCTTGCCACCGCGGAGCTTTTTAACCACCTCGGCGACCTCAGCACCAGAGATCGGAGAACCCGACCCAAAGTCCCCAGGCTCTGCTTCCTCAGTGGAAGACGTGCCAGTAGGATTGAGGAGGTCTTCGAAGTATTCCGCCCACCGACTCACAACATCCCGAGTTGAGGTCAGCAGCACGCCACCCCCACCATAAATGGTGTTGGTCTCGTACCTCTTTCCCCCCCTGAGACGCCGGATGGTGGACCAGAATCGCCTCGAAGCCGTACGGAAGTCATTCTCCATGGCCTCTCCGAACTCCTCCCACGCCCGAGTTTTTGCCTCAGCAACCACCCGAGCCGCATGCCGCTTGGACTGCCGGTACCTATCAGCTGCTTCCGGGGTCCCACAAGCCAAAAAGGCCCAATAGGACTCCTTCTTCAGCCTGACAGCATCCCTCACTGCCGGTGTCCACCACCGGGTTCGAGGGTTGCCACCACGACAGGCACCAACAACCTTGCGGCCACAGCTCCGATAAGCTGCCTCGACAATAGAGGCGCGGAACACGGCCCACTCGGACTCCATGTCCCCCGCCTCCCTCGGAACGTGTTCAAAGCTCTCCCGGAGGTGGGAGTTAAAGCTCCGTCTTACGGGAGACTCTGCCAGACGTTCCCAGCAGACCCTCACAATACGTTTGGGTCTGCCAGGTCTGACCGGCATCCTCCCCCACCATCGGAGCCAACTCACCACCAGGTATAATAATAATAATAATAATAATAATAATAATAATAATGAATTCAATTTATAATGCCCTTTTCATTAGTGAAAATCTCAAAGCGCTACACACATTGAATGCTACACACATTCATACACTGGTGGCGGCAGACTACCATGCAAGGTGCTTTCCAGTCCTACCGGGAGCAACTCGGGGTTAAGTGTCTTGCCCAAGGACACAACGACACATGGTGTGGGGAACCGGGATTCGAACCGCCAACCTTCCGATCGGGGGACGACTGCCATTACCACTACGCCACGGCCGCCCCTAGTAGTAGGTAGTGGTCAGTTGACAGCTCCGCCCCTCTCTTCACCCGAGTGTCCAAGACATGCGGCCGCAGATCAGATGAGACGACAACAAAGTCGATCATCGAACTGCGACCTAGGGTGTCCTGGTGCCAAGAGCACATATGGACACCCTTATGCTTAAACATGGTGTTCGTTATGGACAATCCATGACGAGCACAGAAGTCCAACAACAGAACACCACTCTGGTTCAGATCAGGGGGGCCGTTCCTCCCAACCACACCCCTCCAGGTCTCACTGTCATTGCCCACAGTGTAATAATAATAATAATGAATTTAATTTATAACGCACTTTTCATTAATGAAAATCTCAAAGTGCTAATGTGATGGACCATATATATATATTTTCCTGCCACACCAGGGAACCCAGTATGGATGTGTGGGCTGTTTGGTCCCTGCTTCAGCTTCCTATGACAAAACCTGCAAACACGCCTGTTGGCTGAGATTCTGTTCTTTTTATCTTCTTGTCAGTTTTTTCCTCCACCCGTTTCTTTGTTTCCTGCAATTCCCTTAGAAAGAAAGTTGTGGTAGAAAATTCCTCAAAGGACATGTTTGGATTGGAAAGTCCCTCAGCAGCATAAGTAACATGAACCTTTTTTGAGCAGTAGAAGTAACGAACAGGTCCCTGCATGAAGAAAAAATGAATGGAGGAACCATCAGTCTCATAACGAGACTTTGGCTGTCCACAGGAAAGACAAGTATTTGTCTTTTCTTCTGCTCGGGCTGTTGTTGCTGCTGCTTATTTAAAATGCCCTCCACAATTTTCTCTAACGAGTCCTGTGTAATAGGGATGGACAAAGCAGGTGCGTGTGGATTGAAGACAGCCGGCTCAATGGTGGTCACAGACACACTGGTTGACTGACTGGATAAAGTGTGCCACAGTTCCTGGGTTTCCACAAGATTTTCGGGGCTTGTATTTATTGGAGAGCTGGTGTTCAGGAGCTTTGACAAGTGCTTGACATACCGTGAGATGTGAAGCTTGGTTGTTGGGTGCAGCAAGCTGTTGGGATTCATGGCAGCCCGATGAACAATGTCTGCATATTCTTGATCCACAGCCTTCAGAATGTCCTTCTCTCCACGGTGTTTCTGCAGCAAGCCATCAATCGCCTCTTTCATAGGTGGTGTCCAGCGTGTGTGATCCAACACAAAGACACGTCCACCGGTCTTTACTGGTCCAGTGCGGGCACTCCTTGGTGAGGATCGCAGAGGCAGAGGCTGTGAAGTCTCTGAAACACAAAAAGGTAAGTACAATTCATCAGTATAAGTTTATACATTTCCTAAATCTAATCCAGAAATGTAAATACGTAGCACTGTGTTTGCTCACCTGTTGTAGAAACTTGGAGTATTTCTGACTGGATTTCCTGCTTTAGGAAGTAACTAGAGGGACTGAAGGCCGGTTGTGCTACTGATGCCTCAGCAAGTGGAACAGCCAAATTTGAGCTCAATGCCACAGGTGGAGTTTGTACTTGTTTGGTGATGAACGATGGCAGAGGAAGCTGTGAAGGAGCTGCTACTTCTCTTTTCAAAGTCCTGTGTTTGTCCCAATCAAGAGGCTGCGGAGGATGACGCCAGAGGGAAATTACATATCCAAGATGACGTACAGGACGAGACCCAGGCCACAGGCAGAGATCTTGCAGCTCTGTCCTCATCCACAGTTTCTGGTGCCGAGAACAGTTCCAGCTGTTAATGTCATGGTCAGGTTGAGGCAGAGGAACAGCAAAGGGCGGCTGAGCTGAGGAAACTATCATAAAAAATAAAAATACATGTACATGGAATTAGGGTTCCATAAAAAAAAAAAGACTTTGTGTTCCAAATACTAGCCACATTGTTTACAAAATATTTGACAGACACCGTGGAAATGCTGTTAATTACGGAGCCCCTAAAGGGACATGGGGAAAAAAAAAAGAAGAGAGAATCCTGAGAAACTAAGTCAGGATCCTGAGAAAGTTTCTCAGGATCCTGAGAAAGTTTCTCAGGATCCTGAGAAACTAAGTCAGGATCCTGACTTAGTTTCTCAGGATCCTGAGAAACTTTCTCAGGATCCTGAGAAACTATCTCAGGATCCTGACTTAGTTTCTCAGGATCCTGAGAAACTTTCTCAGGATCCTGACTTAGTTTCTCAGGATCCTGAGAAACTTTCTCAGGATCCTGACTTAGTTTCTCAGGATCCTGACTTAGTTTCTTAAATGTGCTTTAGGCTGCTGAACCACAATCACAGTGATGGCAGACACACACCCATGGGGGAGATTTATAGATTTTTATTTCAATCTTGGACTTACTTATAAACACATTCAATCAGTTCTTGACCGAAGACATGGTTTTCATATAAGTGAGAGACATCTGAAGAGAATTATTAGCTCACGGGGACTTACTCGGCGTAAATCCTATTCTGACTTGGCAGTATTGGTTGAGTTTATTAATAACCAGCTGCAGTACTCTGGACAGCTTCATGGGTACCGATGGATGTATGCTAAATGCAGGGAGCATGGACTTCGTGTGAAAAAAGAGGATGTGCGTTTGGTGTTGAAGGAGCTGGATCCCCAAGGGGTGTCGCTGAGGCAGGCAAGACGTCTCAGAAGGAGAAACTACTTTTCCAAAGGACCTAACTTCATCTGGCACATGGACTCGTACGACAAGCTTAAGCCATATGGAATATGCATCAATGCAAGTATTGATGGGTTTTCAAGAAAAATTATTTGGTTAAATGCCTACACAACAAATAGTAACCCAAAGGTGATAGGGGGGTATTATGTCGAAGCTGTGCAGCGTTTAAAGGGCTGCCCTAGAGTTGTACGGGGTGATCTTGGAACAGAAAATGGCCATGTCAAAAGTTTTCAGCATTTCCTTGTACCCATGACCCCAAATGAAACCCTTGACAGCTACCTGGAAGGAGCAAGTACCGCCAATCAAAGAATTGAATACTGGTGGCGTTTTCTTCGCAGCCAGTGTCTAGAGTTCTGGCTGTCCTTATTCGCAGACATCAGAGACAATGGGTACTTTGATGGTGGATTTCTAGACAAAAACCTCCTTCAGTTTTGCTGCATGGGACTCATACAGGTGAGTTAATCTAAATAATGTATTTATATTAGGAAATTATTAAGGGTCTAAGCTTAAGTTCTTGAGGGTCTGATTCCTTTAACTTTTAGATGTCTCTCTGGTTTAATACCCTCAAATCAAATGAGATCATTAACAAGACTCTGTGGCACTTAACTGAACAGTGAGGAGGTAATTCTGTTCATGTTGGACCAGGGACACATTTAAACGTGGAGGACACCACCCCTCGGTGAGTTTAGTTTGACACCACTGGCAAAGACACACGAGAGGAAAAGTATATGAGAGATAACAGCATAGCTAAATTGATGAATAGGAAGATGCTAAATAATCAAATCACAGAGACATGAGGACCTGGGAAGTAAATAGTGGCAAGGCTGTGAAAGTGTTGTACATCACTTTGTAGACAGATGTGTGTATTGTGAATGGTTCTCATATTCATGTGTTCATTTTAACAGGATGAGTTGGATGATACTGCCCAGGTTTGGAATGCACACTCCATCAGGCCATCAAAGAACATAAATGTCCCCAGTGGTCGACCTAATGTGATGTATACATTACCTGAACTCTATGGAACAAGAGACTTCCTTTGCTTTGTTGAAGATGAACATGTTGAAGTGTGCAAAAACGAGTGTGTTTTTCGTTTGACCAAACCATGTGATCCAGATGTTTTTGACCTGTGCAACATCCTGATGGCAGAGTCCCATCTGACCTCACCAACGGACCCTTATCAGGCTTTGAGCTTTAAAGGGTTAATGAGGAGGTCAATATTAATACTGACCTCTTTACCTTAATTAATTTACTTATTCAGATTGAATAGTAAATATTCACGGATTCTGTTCTTTTTCAGTTTACCCAATATTTCTGTGATCTTTATGATGGATAAATAAACAGAGCCATTAAGTGACAATGGACATTAACTTAGTTTGGTATGCCAGTCGACACTACCATTTATTTAAAATAAATCAACTAAATTAACACCATTACACTTGATTGACATGATTTCACTTTCTTTCAATTCAAATACGTCAGCACACTTAAATTTAACACAACAGACATAAATACTAGATGTTAAACATATTTAGTCTGTGGGCTCTTTAACTTAAAAAATAGTTTCCAGCTTAGATTGAGAGGGGAAAGAAATAGGAGGAAAGATTTAAGAAGAAATTATCATGAGCATGATACCAGAGTGACACTTCTCCTCCGACTTCTGCTAAAATCCAGGTACGTTTTGTAAACAGCTCTTTACCTTTCCACGGCGAGTCTGATAAAGAGATGACACCAGCCTTTCAGATGCACGGATCCTTGTGGGGACCAGTACGATACCTTCAAGCAAGGTTCTGGTTTACGTCTCCAACGTCTCCTGGTTTTGCTTGGTCATCAGAGAATATGTCAGCTTCAGGCCTCTGACTTCAAGATAAACTTATTCCAGGAAGGAATAGACAAAGTTCTTGATCTTACGCTTGTTCGAAGTAGACTCATAACAGCCTGTTATCAGTCCTTAGCTGAAGACGCCGGTCGTTAGCTCTTGACCACACGTGTCCAGCTCTTGGGAAAGTTCACATCTCTTGGAAGTTCCCAGCAACTCTGAAGCGTTTCCGCACAAGCTTAGAACTTAAAAAGCAGGAACACAGAGAGGAGTTCACTTGCCTTATCAGGCCCAAGGTTACAAGCAGCAGCAGAGAGAAATGTTTAGGAAAAAGATAGATAAAGCTGGAGCCCTGCTCATGAGACTGTCTCTGAGTTTCTAAACAAAACCGTCCGGTCTCTGTGACCCGAAGGCTTCACCTTTAAACACAGCAGTGAACACAGTTTAACTCTTACAGAATGACACAGCTTAAAAGCACACATCATGAAAATGACAAAAGTTATTCTTTTGATCACATTAGAATAAAATCAAAGATAGAAATAGTCTCTTTTGGTGACTATATTTATCAGATTATAGCTAAATGAATGATTTTGTAGTAAATGTCTTGCTTTACTGAGTGGTCAGTAAAGGTCATCACTGGACAGTTCAAAAACCCTAGTTTGACCCTGGGTAGGTCCATTACATCTCCCCCCTTTTGGAAGCCATCGCCAGTCCTTGGGGATGGGGTCCAACACGAAAGGAAACCTTGAACTGTCTTTGATCTTGAAGTAATCCAGCAAGTGGAAAAGAAAAATCAAAAATTATAATCCCATAAAGTTTTGGAAATTCCATACTGTTCGGAGGTAATCCCATTGCGAAAAGCTTTTAATCCCTTGGAAAGCAAAGTCTTATAATCCACAGCGGTAATTCCACAGCAGTAAATCCCCAACGATTAGTTTTGTTGATTGATCAGCAACAATTGTTTTCATAATCAGCATGTAGAGGGGATCCCTCGATTGACGCAGAGGAGGCGGCCCTTGGACGAAGGTTGAAGACCAAGCGTTGGAGCTGCAGGTCCCCACATCGATGGTTGGTGGCTGGTTGGTTTCCAGTCAGTGCCACTCTGGTTCTATGTGTCATGCAATTATGTGGTTTTTTAAGGTGGGCTTATGATTGGGATTTTACATTAAGCCTTACCTATATGCACCTGGTATGTAAGCTATCATGGTTTAGATCAGCTACACTTACCAATTAAGGGGTGGATCAATTCTGTAAATTTAGATATAGGGATTTGTACCTATAAAATTTTGGAGGGCTTCTGTAACGAAGGCCTCTAATTCCAAACTATTCCTCCATTCATTACTTAGTTTAGGTTAAACTAAAATAAAAATGAAATATAGTTTGATCTAAATGTCTGTTGTCTTTTAGACGAACGACGTAGGATTTGGTATTCCTAATAAATTTTGAAGTCTATGGCGAGACTCATCAAAATGAATAGGTAATCTAGAATAGAAACGATCGAATCGGTTCAATTTAGAAATTATGAGACCAGTGTAGTTTATTGTACCTTGAGCAACTTTAAACTACATTGACTCTTCAACGATTGAGACTTAACAAAACGAACTGCATGTTGGCATAGTTAAATCCATATCATTCATTAACCAATGTTAATACAAAACCTTTTTGGCTGGGAGTGTTCAGAACCAAACAATATCTCAACTAATGACAACAGTAATGACTAAACAACAAGGAAACAACGTTTCACTGCTTCGACACACTCCTGTCGTCAGATTCCAAAGTGCAACACACAAGAAAAACAGGTCTCAACTTTATGACCGAGGTCAAATTAAATCTCGTGGATTTAAACGGTTGTTAAGGTTAGTTTTTTGTTGTGGGTTTTAGGCTTAGCGTTTCTAAGTTCAAATTGGACAATGCGACTTATAGGGTGGGAAAGTACGGTAGTTTAAACCTGATTAGTTTATTTACTAACTTGTGTTTGGACGACCTTATTATCCCATGAAGTCGGTGTGTTTGTGAGATCTTTGTCTTTTGTGGAGTCATTGAACGCCTTGTAAGGTTTGATCTGATTTCGATGTACCCATTTAGCAATTGGCTCTTTGCGGCCTTTGCTGATTTTGATTTCGTAGACGACTGAGGACACTTTGTCTGTTATCAGATGAGGTCCAGTCCACCTGGGCATTAGTTTGCGGGCGAGAGTTCCGGTCTCGGACCCTCCTTTCCCGGTTGCTGGGGCGAACGTATAGTACCAGACTCTGTCTCCCACTTGGAGTTCATTGTGAGAGGCCTTCTGGTCGTAGTACGCCTTGCGTCCTTCAGCAGATTTTTCCAGGTTTTTCTGGGCGAAAGCAAAAGTGTTTCTGAGGTGTACATTCAAATCTTTCATGTATTGTTGTGTAGTGTAGGCTGTCGCCATGGCGGCGTCGCCTGGTTGGTACAACAGGTGTAGAGGGAGAGTCATTTGTCGACCGGTCATCATCTCGAAGGGAGAGATGCCAGTTGATGTGTGTGGAGTGGCTCTTATGGCCATGAGGACCAGAGGGAGTTTCACGTCCCAGTCCTTGTGGTTTGCAGCCACGTATTTCTTCAAAATACTCACCACAGTTCTGTTTGCTCTCTCTACTTGGCCTGAAGCCTGTGGGTGGTAGCCGACATGAAAGTTGGCCTTGACGCCTAGCGTCTTCCACAGTTCTTTCATCACTTCACCTGTGAAGTGTGTACCTTGGTCTGAGTTCACCCTAAGGGGAAGTCCAAACCTTGAGAATATATGATTCATTAACAACATAGCAGTGGTTTGTGCTGTGTCGTTTGGAGCTGGTAGGCATTCTACCCATTTGGTGAATGCACAGGTTACCGTGAGAAAATATTTATTTCCTCTAGAGCTCTTAGTGAGTGGTCCAACCCAGTCGATCTGGAGGTCAGACCATGGGAATGCAATGCCTCTGCTTTGCAGTGGTGCTCTGTGAAGTGGTCTGGTTGGCTGAAACTGGCCACAGACCACGCACCCTTCAATGTAGTCCTTGACATCCTTTTTCATTCCAGGCCAATAGGCAATTTGTTTTAATGCCGTCAGCGTGGCTTTATCTCCTTTGTGTCCTGCGGACGGGAGATCATGGGCATGAACTAACATCACCCCCCTTTGGTCATGGGGAACCACGAACACAGGTGAGGACGTTGGTCCATGAGCGAAAGTTAAGATGCCCTTGATTAGTTTTAGCTGTTTGCGCAGCTGATAGAGGACCTTAAGGTCTGGATCGGAATCCAGGTCGTCTTTAGACGGACTATTTTTGTTCGGATCAGTCAGGTACAGTATCATGGAGTTGATAGCAGGATCCGACTTTTGTAGTTGGATGATGTCTGGGTCAGTCAGTGCGGGTCGTACAGAGACTGCGTTGTCAGCAGGTCTGGTTGCGGCCTGTGCACGTGTGACTGCCATAACTCTGACTGAAGGTTGTGTTGGCAGAGTCTCGATTAACCAGGAGGGGTCGAAGGACCATAGAGGACCTTCGTCGGCTCCTTCTTTGGCTAAGGAGTCTGCAATGTCATTGTAGTGCTTGTCATCGCCTGGGACTCTAGAATGCCCTGGAACTTTCTTCCAGTAGATCTGTAAGTCGTGTGATGTCACCAAGTGATCACACGCTATGAAAAGCTCTTTGTGTTTGACCACTTTTCTGTCGCTTGTTAGGAAACCGTTCAGTTTCCACACAGCGAGGTGACAAGCGAAACTCAAACGAGCATAGTTAGAGTCAGTGCAGATGACTAGCGTCTTGATGGAGCGTTCTACTACCATCTGGAGAGCTATTAGGATTCCTGCAATCTCAGCGTACTGAGAAGTCTGAGATCCTAATTTGTAGCTGAAAGTTATCTGCTCTTGGTCTTGGAGGAGGACCCCTCCAACACCTGCTCTGCAGATCTTGTCGCGGAGGAATGAAGATCCATCCACGTACAATGTTGTCATATCTTTGCAGATATTGTCATCAAAGAAGTGGTGATTCGGGTCTTCAGTTACTGGGGGTTTTACCTCAACCGGCGGCTGGGTGGCTGGTACATCTTGTGTACACTTCTGGCAGATTGCCAAGTCCGTCCCCAGATGTGACTTCTTGTTTTGACCATAACGTATGTCTAGGTTAAAACTTTGAAGCGCCATGAGCCACGTTGCAACACGTGAGTTTGTCACCACACCATCTCTGATGCGTTCACTGTTAAGAAATGTCACTGGCTGGTGTTGTGTTTCCACAATGATTTTCTGTCCACCAATGTAGCTGGAGAAATGTTTAACTGCCCACACTGTGGTCAGTAAAGCTTTCTCACAGTCTGAGAATCTCAACTCGGGGCCTGCCATCGTTTTGCTGGCATAGGCTACTACACGTTTGTCTCTGTCGTGTATCTGGTACAGACCTGCACTTATGCAATGAGCTGAGAAGCCCACTTCCAAGTAAAACTCTTTGTTGTAGTCTGGGTAGACTAAACAAGGGGCTGACTTGATCCTGTTTATAAGAGCGTCCATTGCCTGTTGCTGTTTGTCAGTCCAAACAAATGGTACGTCTTTTTTAAGGAGTTCAGTCAGTGGTTTCGCAAGGTCCGCATAGTTTTCGATGAATTGGTTCGAGTAGTTACACACGCCCAGAAAACTTTGTAGTTCTTTGAGATTGGTGGGGACTTTGAGATTGTCGAGGCCTTGGGTGCGAGTCAGCTGTGGTTGTACTCCGTCAGGACCTACAAGTAGGCCAACGTAGTCCACTTTGGTTCTGCACCAT
>JBBPBX010047320.1:0-26208 GCA_038048925.1 Garcialebias charrua | reverse complement strand
CGAGCTGCTGGACGGTATGGAGCTCCGGAGAGACTGCAGCTGGCAGCCGCCATTGTTGTTTACAGCTGTTTTAGGTCCCGGTGGATCTTGCTCGCTTCTGTCGGTCCCACTGCTGTGAACTCATGGTACTGCAGCGGATTTCACCCTGATCTTGTACTTCTAAAACCCATCCTGTGTTTGTTCAGGTCGCTGTCATTTTAACACTAGGAATACCAAACATATGTACTTGTACATATTTTACATAAAGCTCCCATGGGAGACTGTAAAATGACAGATTGAGGAATTTGCATTCCATTAGGTGTGTGTGACCCCCTGGGGCTGAAGTCTTTTGTGTGCTCAAAACATCCCCCCAGTAGCAAAAACAAAACATCTCCCCCATATTCCAACAACAACATTCCTTCTGCAGGTTGAAAGTGCAGCTTTTTACAACACAGACCAAACTTTTGGAGATGTTGATGACTCTTTGCAAATGTCAACGCTAGAAACTTCAGTTTATTTTATAGATATACGTTTTATACTTTTTATACTACTATGCAAAAACTCAGGACAGTATTACACTTTTATTATTTCATTTTATGCTTATGTTCATTGGGTGTTTGGTGTTTTAGGGGTGTTTGGTGTTTCAGTGTTGGTGTAAATTTTCATACTTTTATACTATTATGAAAAAACTCAGGACAGTGTTACACTTTTTTACTATTTTACTATTTTATGCTTATGTTTATTAAATGTTTTAGTGTTTAGTGTTTAGATGGTTACTGTTGCACCGAGGGACTGAGAGAAACGCAATTTCGGTCCTGTGTATGTCCTGTACATATTGCAGTTCTGACAATAAAGTTGACTTTGACTTTGACTTTGACTGCCTCTAAGCGAGCAGGTCCCCGGTTCAAATCCTGGTCCGGGGGCCTTTCTGGGTGGAGTTTGCATGTTCTCTCCGTGCATGCGTGGGTTTTCTCCGGGTGCTCCGGTTTCCTCCCACAGTCCAAAAACATGCATGTTAGGCTGATTGTTAACTCTAAATTGACCCTAGGTGTGAGTGAGACAGGTCCCTCTTGTAAATGAGTCCCCGTGGCTCAACGAGTCCAGCCTGTATAAATAAAGGTTGAATGAATGAATGAACAAACTGATATGGAGAGAACACAAATTCTGTAAGAATAAAAATACTAAATCTATTACAGTACTGTACAAAGTCAGAGACCCATTGAATGATAAAGCTCTGTATTTGTTGTATAACACAATCATTTTTCCACACTCAAAAGTATGAATGTTTACATGAAAACTGGAGTGAAACAACTTTATTCAATTTTATTTCACTCAGCATGTAGCTTGCAGATAGGCAGATAGGCAGCCGTGGCATAGTGGTAATGGCACTCGTCCACCGATCGGAAGGTTGGAGGTTCGAATCCCGTTTCCCCACACCATGTGTCGTTGTGTCCCTGGGCAAGACACTTAACCCCGAGTTTCTCCCGGTAGGACTGGATGGCGCCTTGCATGGCAGTCTGCCGCTACCGGTGTATGAATGTGTGTATGAATGGTTGGATGGTTGGTATTGTAAAGCGCTTTGGGGCCCCTCATAGGGGGCTGGAAAGCGCTATATAAATAAGCTCCATTTACCATTTGTCCTTCGTCCAGGAAGGACAAAGATGCCTTCCTGACAAAACCGCCGTTCACATAAAGCGCATGTGTCTCCGCGGAGAAACTTATGAACCGACACGGTCCATAGCAGGGTTTCCAGGCCGAAGGCCTGTAAGTCGATGTCCTCGTAAGTCGGGGACCACCTGTACAATCCCGCCGCCTTCAGATAAAAGTGACCAATGCAATCCCGCCTTGACCGTGGAATAGGTGATATTTAGTATTTTTATTCTTACAGAATTTGTGTTCTCTCCATATCAGTTTGTTCATTCATTCATTCAACCTTTATTTATACAGGCTGGACTCGTTGAGCCACGGGGACTCATTTACAAGAGGGACCTGTCTCACTCACACCTAGGGTCAATTTAGAGTTAACAATCAGCCTAACATGCATGTTTTTGGACTGTGGGAGGAAACCGGAGCACCCGGAGAAAACCCACGCATGCACGGAGAGAACATGCAAACTCCACCCAGAAAGGCCCCCGGACCAGGATTTGAACCGGGGACCTGCTCGCTTAGAGGCAGTCAAAGTCAAAGTCAACTTTATTGTCAGAACTGCAATATGTACAGGACATACACAGGACCGAAATTGCGTTTCTCTCAGTCCCTCGGTGCAACAGTAACCATCTAAACACTAAACACTAAAACATTTAATAAACATAAGCATAAAATAGTAAAATAGTAAAGTGTAACACTGTCCTGAGTTTTTTCATAATAGTATAAAAGTATGAAAATTTACACCAACACTGAAACACCAAACACCCCTAAAACACCAAACACCCAATGAACATAAGCATAAAATGAAATAATAAAAGTGTAATACTGTCCTGAGTTTTTGCATAGTAGTATAAAAAGTATAAAACGTATATCTATAAAATAAACTGAAGTTTCTAGCGTTGACATTTGCAAAGAGTCATCAACATCTCCAAAAGTTTGGTCTGTGTTGTAAAAAGCTGCACTTTGAACCTGCAGAAGGAATGTTGTTGTTGGAATATGGGGGAGATGTTTTGTTTTGCTACTGGGGGGATGTTTTGAGCACACAAAAGACTTCAGCCCCAGGGGGTCACACAAACCTAATTGAATGCAAATCCCTCAATCTGTAATTTGACAGACTCTGGTAAGTGTAGTACTCATCTGAATATTCTGGTATTCCTCCTCCTGACGAAAATGTGCACTACAAATCATGGAGTTGGTCGTGACGCTTCTGTTGGTGAAATCCTGCCTTTTCAACCGGACAAACCTCACCCAAGCTCTGAAAGCTGGATTTTTTGGTGCAGGAAATCGATGGATATGATGTCCAGACAAACTGGAGTTCGAACAACCCCTGCACACACAAATATTAACCATTATTGGACTTCTTTCGCTTCAAAACAATTCAATACAACAACTTCCGACTACTTTGCCTCCTCCGTCTACGTCACGTGTCACGTGTAGGGATACCGCACCGGTCAGTTTTGCTGACTGTACAATATTCCAGACGAAAGATTTGAGTAGATTTGATCTGACACAAACTTATCAATTAAACGAGTTCTCTTTTTCAGTTTAATACCAATATTTCTGTGACTAGGTGGTGAGAGTGTAAAGACATGAAATGTTAACTTATATTGGTACAGCAGGACTGAACCATTTATTTAACAGAATCATAACTTACATCACAACATACATGTATTTACATGATTGATTGATCATTTTTTCCTATAATTATCTTCAGCATGAGTATATATGCGTCCGTAACTTCATAGAAACAACAAAACACAAGTTATGGGTGTTATTAACTTATATCTGCTGGCACAATAAACTTAAAGTTTAGTTACTTAAAATAAGAAAGTTTCAGGGAAAGAAAATGGAGGATGAGGAGAGGTATTATCTTGATGTGTTTTAACCAGAAACATGGCAGCTCTCCGGCCAATCTCGGCTACATGTTGGTACACTTGGCAAAGCATTTGACGACTTTGTTACCTCGTGAAGACGGTCAGTCCCCAGTTGGTCCAACTGGCCAGTTCGTTTACCGTTCTCAGCGTCTCCAGACGTCTGCCTTGACTCGAACTGAAGTAACAGCAGTTCCTGGTTTGGCTTTTCAAGATAAGAGCTTCCTTTGAAGGAATCTCACTAAAGTGAAGCTTTTTACAGCTTGAAATAGATTTATAACAAGCATGTTATAAATCGTTAACTGAATGACACGTACTTAGCGTGTGACTGGCGTTCATTCAGCTCTTTTGGGGAACCTCATGGCTTGAGTTCCTCCACCGACTCCAGGCTCCGACAGGAAGTGAAGCCTTAAAAAGGGGAGGTTGACCCAGTAAATCCCTCTCGCTTATTGGTTGCTTCCCAGAAAACGGGAGTGAATTTGTTCGGGTCAGAGAGGTGAAATTCTGAAGGTTGAGCAGGATAACGGAGAAAGATAGTGTTCAGGACAGACAGACTCATAGCCACCAGTTCTAAAGAGATTTAGATTCTGATTCACGTGGCAACCTTCTTAAAACAACTCTGAAAAGCTCAGCTTGACATAAATTTCAACTTTAGGTAGCAATCTGATTCATGTGTGCACATATTAAGAATACATCAGCTTATTAAAGAATGACGATGATCATTCAATATATCAAAATTAACACTTGTTCATATGAATAACACAAGGTTATGCCTTGATTATATCTGAATCAAACAAGTAAAAATAAAGAGAGTCTTTTCTGAAGTAATATGTGTCTTGATTGATATTACTGAAATAAAATAGTGGTAAAATGTCTCTTTGCAGGAATGAGTGAGAGGAGCTTCAAATATAGTTCAGAGACATGTTTAAAGTGTATCAGTGACCAGGGATCTGATCCACTACAGTCCCCCCTTTTGGAAACCATCGCCTGTCCATGGGGATGAGTTCCAACACGAAAGGATACCACCAAATGTCTCTGATCTTGATGTAATCCAGCAAGTGGAAAGAATCAAAAAAATATAATCCCATAATGTTTTGGAAATTCCATACTGTTCGTAGGTAATCCCACAGTGGAAAGCTTTTAATCATTTGGAAAACAAAGTCATAATCCACAGCGGTAATTCCACAGTGGTAATTCCATATCGATTAGAGTTGTTTATTTCATCAGCAACAATTATGTTTATCAGCCTGTAGAGGGGATCCCTCGATTGACGCAGAGGAGGCGACCCTTGGATGAAGGTTGAAGACCAACGTTAGAGTAGCAGGTCCCCACATCGAAGGTTGAAGGCTGGTTGGTTTCCAGTCCGTACCACTCTGGTTCTATGTGTCATGCATTTATGTGGGTTTTAGGTGGGCTTATGATTGGGATTTTACATTAGCCTTACCTACAGTATATGCACCTGGTATGTAAGCTATCATGGTTTAGATCAGCTACAATTACCAAGTAAGGGGTGGATCATGCAGTAAAGTTAAATATAGGGATCTACGTCTATAGAAGGTTCAGGAGGGCTTCTGTAACGAAGGCCACTTCTTCCAAACTATTCCTCCATTCGTAACTTAGTTTTAGTTAAACTAAAATAGAAAAGAAAATATAGTTTGGTCTAAATATCTGTTGTCCTTTTAGATGACGTAGGTTTTGGTATTCCCTATAAATTTTGAAGTCTGTGGCGAGACTCATCAAAATAAATAGATAATCTAGAATAGAATCGATCGAATCGGTTCAATTTAGAAATTGTGAGACCAGTGTAGTTTATGGTACCTAAAGTAGCTTTAAACCACATTGAATCTTCAACGACTGAGGTTTAACAAATGAAACTGCATGTTGGCGTAGTTAAATCCATTTAAGTCTTTAACTTATCATTAATAAAAACCTCTTTTGGCTGGGAGTGTTCAGAAAACAATACCAAACTTCAATAACAACAAAAGTAGCAATTACGTACTAGAAAACAAAGTTTCACTGCTTCAACTCACTCTGGTCGTCAGATTCCAACATGTATCACACAAGAAAAACAGGCCTTAGCTTTATAACCGATGTCAATTAAATCCTGCAGATTTAAACGGTTGTTAAGGTTAGTTTTTTGTTGTGGGTTTTAGACTTAGCGTTTCTACGTTCTAGTTGGAGCTGTTTCTTTTTGTGACAAATATAGTTAAAATTGTTTTGTTTATTTACTATCTTGTGCTTGGATGACCTTATTTTCCCATGAAGTCTGTGAGTTTGCAAGATCTTTGTCGTTTGTGGGGTTATTGAAATCTTTGTCTTTGTCTTGGGCATGACCTAACATCACCCCCCTGAGGTCATGGGGGAACACGAACACAGGTGAGGACGTCCATCCATGGGCACAAGTTAGGATGTCATTGTTTAGTTTAAGCTGTTTTCGCAGCTGAGAGTAGACAGTCACAGGAACCTTTTAGGTTTCGGCCAACGTTTCTTCTTACGTTTACCTCTTTCTGTGTAATTAGATGTGACACAACTGTCGGCGCAATTGCAGGTATGTCTGATTGTTCAGACTGCGACGGGTCACTGTCATTGTGTGTGTTCTCCCACTTCTTGACTAAAGAGGGGTACTTTGAGTATGTAGAAATTATGTCATTTCTGATTAGTTCTAGACTCAAATGCTCTTGAACCAAGGTTTGATCGAAAGCTTGGCTGATTGCCGATTCATCTGTCCCAGAGGAAAGTACAGTGTCTTCGGTGTGGGATCCTTGGATCTCTACACCTTCTTCTACCCGAGGTTGGTAGTGTTCAGTGAGTGAAGATTGTTCCAGCTTGCAGAAGAGGTTATCTTGTTGGGCCAAAGTCTGGTCCAACTGTTGGGTCTCTTCTGCCTCACCTGTTTTTGAAGGTTCACTTATCGGGCTTGTGATCTCGGTTGGGGAGTCACCCGTGCCTTCTGCGGTACCTGCTGTTAGACAGTCAGTGTCACCTTGTGTAGGCATATCGATTGGCAATGGTTTGTTCACTCTGGTCCACATTGTCTGATCGCCATAATCTATAATTGCGTCAAAGCGATTTATAAAATCTTGGCCAACCAAAAATGGGAATGAGTCAACAGTAGACACATGTACTGGGTGGTATATAATAATAATAATAATTGTCGTTTTGCCAATCTGCATGTGAACCATAGCTATAGCTGTCAGGGTTGTTCTCGTCTCTGCGAGGCCCTGTATCTGAATAACACTTTTCACGAGGGGTATTTGCCTGTTAACACCATTAGCGGCGGTCCTTAGCTCCTCGAACAGTTTGGCTGACATAATAGTTATGTCTACACTGCCATCCAGCAGGGCTTCACGCGTGAGGAACCCTTCCAGTGTGATAGGCAGGTAAGCTTTCTTAGCCACTCCCCTTTTGATAAAGTTACACAGAAACCTTACAGGACTTGGCACACGTTTCTGTTTACGTGTACCTCTGTCTGTGTAATCTTGTTTACTGTCAGCATCTTGTTGGCTGTCAGCATCTTTGGCATCTGTGTCGATGTTATTGATGTTAACTGTGTGCTCTGAGTTTTTGTGAAAGATAGTGTTGTACAATGCTCCAGGTTGGTCAATGTTGATAGCGTCATTATCAATGACAACGTCACTCATTGTATCAGGTTGGTCAAGCACTGTAACATTCAAATCTACTAACAAACTACTTACTTCCTCTGTCTATTCCGAGCATAGAGGTGTTGTGCCTTTGTTCTGGGACATTCGTGACTCTTCACATTTCTCGAACTGTTCTGTTCGAGGTGCGGGAGGTGCAGTTCTGAGGCTCGGGGGTTTCTGTTGGGACCACGCATTTTTACATGAGTATAGGTCCCCATACTTCAATTTCTTTTGAAGTTCACCCACCGGTAGACCTTGGTTTTCACCCACCTGGTTCGATCTGAACCAGTTTGGGTCTCTTAAAGAGTGAACACCTACCTTCTGTGGTTCATTGCTTGTCTCAGACTTTTCAATCTGAGGTACACTAGGAGTGGGGCTCCCTTTAAACCATTTTGAGTCACTGTTCCAGTTGGCACCAACATTTCGTTGTTTGTCAGTTTGAATATCTTGTTTATTCTTGCTTGCATTATCCAACCTTTCTAACAACTGACGTATGTTCTCCATCTCTTCTGAGGTCAGAGGGCCTTTGATACAACAGTGTTCATTCCCGCTTTCAGAGTCAGAGTCAGAGTCAGAGAGTCTTTATTGTCATTTGCACCGCATGTGGTACATGAGATGAAAACGAGATTATGTACACAAGGTCCCAGTTACATCCAACAACAAATGAAAGAGAAAAACAGTAATAACATCTAGAACTAACTAAGAAAAGCATCAACTAGTAATACACTAAGCCTAATATAGTGGGAATAAACAGCAGCACGAACATGAGTTTGTATGAGCAGATGGTCACAGATGAACACAGCAACAAGAAAACAGATCAGCATCAGCATGATGTGATATTTTGCAGTGTTTATTTTTTATTTTATTTTTATTTATTCATGAGTCTAACAGCCTCAGGGTAGAAGCTGTTCCTCAGTCTAGTGGTTCTACACTTGATGCTCCTCAACCTCCGTCCTGAGGGGAGTGGGGCAAAGAGTGAGTGTGCTGGATGAGTGAGGTCTTTCATGATGCAGGTGGCTCTTTTCCTGCATCTGGAGGTGTAAATGTCTGTGATGGTGGGGAGACTGACTCCAACAGACTTCTGTGCAGCCTTCACCACTCTCTGCAGAGCTTTCCTCTCTTCAACTGTGCAGCCTCCATGCCACACGTTGATGCTGGAGCACAGGATGCTCTCCACTGCACACCTGTAGAAGGAGGTGAGGACTGGGCTGCTCAGACCAGCTCGTCTCAGCCGTCTGAGGAAGTAGAGTCTCTGATGACCTTTCTTGATCAGGCTGGTGGTGTTGTTGCTCCAGCTGAGGTTATCATTCATGTGTACACCCAAGTATTTGTAGCTGGAGACCACTTCCACTGCAGACCCACCTATTTTCAGTGGGGCATGGTTGTGTTTGTTCCTTCTGAAGTCCACAATCATCTCCTTTGTCTTCTTCACATTCATGTGAAGATTGTTCTCTTTGCACCAGCTCTCCAGGTGTTCCACCTCCTGTCTGTAGCTGGACTCATCATTGTTTGTAATGCATCCCACCACCGCTGTATCATCTGCAAACTTAACAATATGACAGCCTGGAAGTGTGGCTGTACAATCATATGTGAGCAGAGTGAACAGAAGGGGGCTCAGCACACATCCCTGAGGAGAGCCAGTGCTAAGGGTTATGGTGGAGGAGGAGAAGTTGTGGATCTTCACGGACTGTGGTCTGTCTGTTAAGAAGTCTAGTACCCAGTTACAAATAGAGGGGCTTAGTCCAAGTGTAGATAGTTTGTCTATCAGAGTTTGGGGGATCATGGTGTTGAAGGCAGATGTGAAGTCCACAAAGAGCAGACGCACGTATGAGTCTTTCTGATCCAGGTGGGTGAGAGCAGTGTGGACCACGGAAGAAATGGCGTCCTCTGTTGATCGGTTCTCACGGTATGCGTATTGATGAGGGTCCTCACTGATGTTGACGGTTGCCTTGATGTGGGACATGACCAGTTTCTCAAAACATTTCTGTAGGAGAGAGAACCTCTCATATTTTTAGCGACTGGGATACAACCTTTTGACTTGGGCACACCTCAGAGGGCGTTTTGCTTTGCATGTGAGCCTCAAAAGCCTTTACAGCACACTGTTTAATTTCATCCATTGATGTTACCTCTAGTTCACACAAGGTGTGCCGTGGTACCTTGTATCATATCAGAGATTAGATTATCTCTGAAAACAGATTTGAAAATGGTACATTCTTCCAGTCCCGGTTCCTTTATGTCACCTGAATACGCCTGGAGAATCCTATCGTAATACATCAATGGATGTTCATCTTTTCTCTGCAAGACATTATGGGCAGCATAGTAAGTAAAGTAAAGTAAAGTTTATTTATATAGCACTTTTCGCAGATAAAATCACAAAGTGCTGTACAACATATAAATAAAAGATTAAAATAAACAGAAGAATTACTGTAGTAACATCTGATTAATCAAAACAATAAGAACAGCTGATAAAAGCAAGAACAATTGATAAAAACACTGAATAAAAACCTAAAAAAGCTAAGTCTGGTCCTCTGGACATTCAAAAACAAAACAAAACAAAGCAAAAAAAATGTAGAAACGTTTCGTCTTTCGTCCGAAAGACTTCCTCAGTCTGAGTTGCTGTGTTCAGCTCAGTCTTATAAATAGCACCCTCCCACAGTGGATCAACCAGTTGGCTGATGACAGCCTGAAACCAGCTGCTCACATGATCAAGGAGGGCCATCAGCCTAACAATGGATCATTAGCACCCTGATGGTTGTTTGCTATTCACAGAGGGCTGAGTGATACTAGCAATAACAGCATTGTAAGAGGGAGACAGTTGAACCCGGAGGCCTCCACCCCTGTTTAATGATGGACGGTTTCTTTTCACAAAGATGGCCTCCTTTACTCCTCTCTCAAACCATCGTTCCTCTCTATCAAGGATGTGAACATCTCATGTGAGCAGCTGGTTTCAGGCTGTCATCAGCCAACTGGTTGATCCACTGTGGGAGGGTGCTATTTATAAGACTGAGCTGAACACAGCAACTCAGACTGAGGAAGTCTTTCGGACGAAAGACGAAACGTTTCTACATTTTTTTTGCTTTGTTTTGTTTTGTTTTTTGAATGTCCAGAGGACCAGACTTAGCTTTTTTAGATTTTTCTACCTGGATTATTGAGCATGCATCAGAGTACTGAATAAAAACATTTATCCAAAAGCTTGTCTGAATAAAAGTGTCTTGAGCTGCGTTTTAAAGGAATCAATAGAGGCGGTCACACGAAGAGACAGGGGCAGGGCATTCCACAGCCGGGGGGCTACGGCCTGAAAGGAAAGGTCACCCCGAGTTTTAAACCGAGTCTTAGGGACTTTTAGAAGGTTCAGTGCTGAAGAACGAAGGGTGCGGGCTGGAGAATAGGGGATCAGCATTTCTGTGATGTACTGGGGGGCCTGTCCATTTAACGCTCTAAAAGTTAATACCAAAATTTTAAAATGAATTCTAAATTCAACAGGGAGCCAATGTAGATCATATAAAACCGGTGTGATGTGAGACCTTCTATTTGTTCCTGTTAAAAGCCTTGCAGCAGCGTTCTGGACCAACTGGACACGAGCGACAGCAGATTTATTAAAACAAGTAAAAAGGGAATTGCAGTAATCTAAACGAGAAGAGATAAAAACATGAATAATCATCTCCAGGTCAGATTTGGATAACATTGCCCTCAGTTTAGAAATGTTCCTCAGGTGATAAAAGCAGTTTCTGACCAGAAGCTTTGAATGTTTGTCCAAAGACATTGACTGGTCGAACTGAACACCAAGGTTTCTGAGGCTCGGCTGAGAAGAGGAGCCCAGAGAACCGAGATGTTGTTTGATGCGAGGAACTTTCTGTTCAGGGGCAATGATCAGGGTTTCAGTCTTGGCAGAATTTAACTGAAGGCAGTTGTTGGCTAACCACACCTTAATCTGGGACACACATTTTACTAGTTCATCTAACTTGTGTAATTCTGAGTCATTGAAGGAGCAGTAGAGTTGAATGTCGTCAGCATAGAAATGGTAAGAGACATTTCTGAAGCTATTTATAATCTTTGCAAGGGGTGTGATGTAAATAATGAACAGAATAGGACCCAAGACTGAACCCTGAGGAACACCATACATTAACGGAGAGGTCTTAGACTGTATGTTATTCATAGTATTCACTACGCATTGTGACAGATTCTCTCTCTGTGCGAGGTGCTGGTGGAGCAGGTCCATGGCTTGTGGGTTCCAGTTGGGACCCTTTGTTGTATGAGTCTACTAGAGGCACATACGTTATGAGCCTTGGACGTGCACCTTCTTGAACTTCCATCTTTGTTTTGATTTTTTGTGAAAATCAATAAGACAGTTCTTATTTTAATGTGTGCAGACAAATCTTCACTTTTAATGTAGCAGTGAGTCAATTAAACCAACCAGCTATCTGGTTCAAGTGTTTCACTGTGTAATAAGTATTTCTATTCATAGGTACCTTCCTTCCAGGTTTTACCCTTAAATGAATTGTAAAAGTTAAATGCCCTCTTGCAGCGTTAACTTTAAATATAACTTATTTTTTAACAACAGTGTTACGTTGAGGAGCTGAGTGCAACCCCAAGAAACCTCCTCCTCCGACCCACAAGACCTGCCTCCAGCTCCACACGTCCGTCTCAATCTCCCTCAGAAATGGCAACTCATACTAAATAAATCAAAGAAACCTGAATTAAGTTTTATCAATTGTATTAAAGTCAGAGTCAGAGAGTCAGAGAGAATTTATTGTCATTTGCACCGCATGTAGTACATGTGTTGAAAACGAGATTATGTACACAGGGTCCCAGTTACATCCAACAACAAATGCAAGAGAAAAACAATAATAACATCTAGGATTAACTAAGAGAGACATCAGCTAGTAATACACTAAGCCCTAATGTAGTAGAAAAACATCATTATAAACAGCAGCACGAACATGAGCAGATGGTCACAGATGAACGCAGCAACAAGAAACAGATCAGTATCAGCATGATGTGACATTTTGCAGTGTTTATTCTTATTATTTATTTATTCATGAGTCTGACAGCCTCAGGGTAGAAGCTGTTCCTCAGTCTAGTGGTTCTACATTTGATGCTCCTCAACCTCCGTCCCGAGGGGAGTGGTGCAAAGAGTGAGTGTGCTGGGTGAGTGAGGTCTTTCATGATGCAGGTGGCTCTTTTTCTGCATCTGGAAAAAAAGTAAAGGCAGGAAAAGGTTACAGTTTACAGCACTGGCTCTCTGCTATGATCAGCATCCGGAAGAGAGAGAGATGTCCAGTGTCATTACTAATTTATAGGGCCTAGGCCCCACCCTTCGCAGAAGGGGAGCTCCTCCTGTCATGTGTATGAGGAGGCGTGACTAAGTGTGATCTCAATGGATCTTATGTGAATTGATGCATGTGGAGAAACATGGGACAGTGCATTACAGCCTTTCTATGTGATGTTGCAAGCAAAATAAACTCTATTCATTGACAGATATGGAATCCATGGGAGACTCTTTTTAGAGCTGCTGGCCCAGTTTAACCCAGTCAGAACCAGGTCATAATTTCTTATGATCCCGTCTCTGAGTAGATCAAGAACGCCAGGACCAGTCTATATAAATATCTAACAACTCCCCCTGGTTCGAGGATCCCAAAGGGTTTCCTCGATTAAAAACTCCCATCCCAGTTCAATATCATCAGATATGCAAGCAATTAATCACATTCCTGTGGGTGGATGTAAAACTATTCCTTATATGTTGGCGGGTGATGTCTATCTACACCTGGCCCTCCAACAGGTCAAATAAGATGCCAGAGCTGACGGCTAGCGTGTGACCTGCCAGCCTCAGGTCGCCTGACTCAGCCCTGGACATCTGCCTAGGACTTCAACATCACCCTTGGTGTGGTGCATATAGGACATTGTGGAAAATTCTAACATGGTCTGAGTCAGTGTTCTACCATATATGATTTAATGATTGCAGAAGGCGTTCTAATGCAAGAAAGCGTTCTTATCTAAGGATGTTAATCAGTTTGTAGACCCTGATTCTTCTCTTTTTGACTCCAGGCAGGCATGGTCCAGGTTTGTCCATCTGAAAAAGAATTTTGTAACCCCTTCACCCAGGCAATACCCAATTTATTAACAAAGAGCGCTGTCGGTGGCACAGCAGAAAAATGTGTTTGTGTAGATAAATCTTTTTAAACATTTAATGTGTTTGCATATTGTATGTATGTAACATAACCTCCCAACTCCCCCTGGTGATCTAAAATAAAAACATATTACCAATTAATTGTCAAAATTATTAACCCGGTCAAGCAACCCTTGTATACCCAATTAATATTAAAAAATGTCTTAAGTTTACCCCCTGGAAAATCTATATTCTAAAAGCCATTTTATATGTATTATTCTACCCCAGCACCCAGTTTCCAGATCCCCAGCATGGCAGCACCAGTCAGCTGTGAAAAATCATTAACTCATAGAAAAACTTAAAAAGCCAAGTTTATTTTGAGGTGCGCATGTCCAGAGGAGCACTGCACTTTTGAAGGAGCCTAAAGTTGTTCAAACAATTTATTTTTTCAACAATCGAAATGAGCAGTGACTCAAATTTGTCATTTATTTGTCGTACTTTTTTCTGGATTTGGACTTTTTTCTGGATTTGAGAGAGGTGGTTTCTGCGATGTTGACTCTGTGGATTTCTGTGCCGTGGACCTGTTTCACCTGGACGCTGCAAAGTGGGCGTTGGCTGCTGCTTTGGCGTCTACCCTGAAGGAGCTGGTGCCTCGTGGATTACGTCGGCTGCGAATGTCAATCCGTGAGCTGTGGTAAATGTTGCGAGGTACGATTGGAGCTTATGGAGGGGTAAAGGCTGACGTCCCGCGGAGATTACACTTGCTGGTGTGGAGGAGCGGGGTGCAGAGGAGTGGCGGTGCGGAGGTGTGGGGTGAAGCTGTCAAATCTGAACCCCGTGGAGAACCGATCTTCGCCGTGGATTCAAAGTGGTGCAGGAGCTACGGAATTGATTTCCTGAAACTCCAGAGCTGCGGATCTTTGGCTGGGGAGGTAGGAGAGGGTCCCGGTCTTGTTTCTGCAACCGGGACTTGGTTTTTTAACCATCAACTTTTAGCAGCCATTACCAGCGGGTGAGAGGAGTGATGGCAGGAAAAGCAAAAAAAAAGCTGGAACAAACTGAACAGACCTCTGAAGATCTGGATGAGATCAAAAGATCCCTGAACTTCATGAGTACTGAATTAACAACAGTAACATCACAACTGAAACTCTTGATGGGATTATTTGATGAAGTGAAACAACTTAAATTACAATTGTGTCAAAAAGAGAAACAGATCTCTGATTTAGAACGGAAGATTGATGATTTTGAACAAATATCAAAAATTGACAACTTGATAATAACTAGACTTGAAGTTAAAAAATTATATTCAAAAGTTACTGAAAATAAGGAAACAACTGAGGATGCATCTCCTTCAGACATGCGTTCTTTGGAAAAGCAGGTGGTTTCCTTTCTTCAAGAACAAAAGATTGATGTCACTCATGAGGACATTTCACTGTGTCACACTATTCCTAACAAAACAGATAAAAACAAACCAGTAATTGTTGTTCGCTTTGTCAGCAGGAAAGCAAGAAATGGTGTAATTATGCAGGCAACAAAACTGAAAGGAACAAAAGTTTATATAAATGAACACTTAACAAAGAGAAATGGACATTTAGCTCATGAAGCAAGGCTGTTAAAAAAACAAAACAGAATTGCTTCCACATGGACACGAAACGGGAAGATTTGGATCAAGACTAAAGATGGGTCGCAGGCCAAAATGGTTAACGAGCTGAAGGATCTGGATAAATTTAGATGAGTATGTACATTAACGAAAATCGTATTAGGAAATATCTTACTACATTAGATTAATTAAATAATATTCTGAGGAGTTTGTGCATCATTTTATGATGACGAACGAAGAATCTGAACCCAAAATATATAATGTTGAAGATATTACTGATACAAATTTTTTTCCAGTTATTAAAGGTACTGAATATTTTACAGTGGAACAGCTCAATGAAATTAATACTGAAAATGGAGCACTCTCTATAATTCATATAAACTGCAGAAGTATCAATGCAAATTTATCTTCAATACAAGACTATCTAAACACATTTAATAAATCCTTTTCAATGGTAGTAATGTCAGAAACATGGTTAAATGATGGCAATTCACACACTGCGTATATTGAAGGGTACAAATTGTATTACATGAATAGAAAAAATAAAAAAGGTGGAGGAGTAGCTCTGTTTGTAAAAAATGAAATTACATGTAGATTAAATAATGAAATGTCTATGGCTATAGATAATTTAATGGAAATGATAACTATAGAAATAATTAATATGAAAAACAAGAATATAACAATAAGTTGTATACTGTATATAGAACACCTGGTTCAAGAATAGAAATTTTCACTGATAAAATGTTGGAAATTTTGGTTAAAAGCTGTAAAAAAAAAAGTTTTTTGTGCGGAGATTTCAACATTGACCTGGGGACAGGGGCTGACTCAAATGACGTCAGCACTTTCATGGATTCAATGTGCAGTTTGAGTTTTTTTCCTTTGATTACTAAGCCAACAAGAATCACATCACACAGTGCTACAATAATTGATAACATTTTCAATAATATTATGGATGGTGAAATGACAAGTGGTATCTTGATGAATGATTTGAGTGATCATTTACCAATTTTCACAATTTACAAAAATGATGAAATTCCCATAAAGAAAATTATAAAACAGAAAAAAATCATAAACGCATCTTAAAAAAACTTAGACAAATTCAAAGATGACTTCATAGGCGTAACTTCCTGAAGGACTGGTGGGGACAAATCCCCACCAATGCTGACCTCTAGTGGACAGTCCCCACCAATATTTTGTTCACATATTTTACTTTTTATTTTATTTTATTGAACATTTAACCCTAACCCTCTGATTAAAACCCCATTCATGCCGCTACTCAGAAAGAAAAGAAAAAAGTTATCTCCGTTTCACACCGTCAACGAACCCCAACAAAAAAAAAACAACAACAACAACTGCCGAACAGCTGCTCTGTCCAGCAGTGGCTCTGTATTTAGTTAGTACGCACTGCGCAGTTTGCAAGACTCCCATGGCGTGCAGAGGAGCTGTCTGATCACCCTACACGGCAAAATACGACCAAAAAGTAAGTCATTAAATAGTTTTGGTGCACAGTACTCATGGTGTTATTGTGTTTACAGTGTGCATGCATTTCCTGAACGTAAGTAAATCGTTTTGATGACGTTTTGCGTGTAATATGTGCGCGACTTCAGGAGGAGCGAAAACTACGTTTGTTTATGTGTGAACAGTGTGCGCGAAGTTAGTCTGAGCTTTGTGAATTTAATTTAAACAAAACAGTATTATCATCCTGCTGCAGACGGAGGAGGGATGGAGGACGAGTTTAAGAAGTGGCTGCAGATACTTCTACTAGCATATTTAGCTCCATCTACTAGCAACTCACGGTGAATCAATAAACAAGCTGAAAACAATCTGAAAAGCTCTGAAACAGGTGGAGCATGTTCTTATTTATCTTGAAGCAGACACAGAGCTAAAGCCTTAAAGTCCTCCATCACTGAGTCTGCCTGTTAGTTTCAACATCAGGTGTACCAGCACGTTCATGCTGCAGGGCAAGACAGGTCATGCTGCCATGCTGCTGCAATACTGTGAAATAAATGCTGATAATTGTTTTATTTTTATTAATTACTGTAATTGCATTTGTAATGATAGTGTGCACCTACTATTTTTAGTTTGGAGCAAGCCTGGATAGATTGTTGTACTCAGTGCAGCTCCTACGGATTAAATGTCCTCTAAATAGCTTCATTTCATTTTCAGAGTTTCTATCGGCCAAATTGTGACATCATATGCTTAGAAGATTCTTCCCAATGAGCAAAGTGGATTCTACACAACACATCAAGAGCACTGTATGAAGCTAGGGAGAAAATAACAATCTTAATTGTTGTTGTTTTTTACAAACCAGATCCAAAAAAGTTGGGACACTAAACAAATAGTGAATAAAAACTGAATGCAATGATGTGGAGGTGCCAACATCTAATATTTTATTCAGAATAGAACACAAATCACAGATCAAAAGTTTAAACTGAGAGAATGTATCATTTTAAGAGAAAAATATGTTTTTTCAAAATTTCATGGCATCAACAAATCCAAAAAAAGTTGGGACAAGTCCATTTTTACCACTGTGTGCCATCCCCCCTTCTTCTTACAACACTCAACAGACGTCTGGGGACAGAGGAGACCAGTTTCTCAAGTTTAGAAATAGGAATGCTCTCCCATTCATGTCTAATACAGGCCTCTAACTGTTCAATCGTCTTGGGCCTTCTTTGTTGCACCTTCCTCTTTATGATGCGCCAAATGTTCTCTATAGGTGAAAGATCTGGACTGCAGGCTGGACATTTCAGTACCGGATCCTTCTCCTACGTAGCCATGATGTTGTGATTGCTGCAGAATGTGGTCTGGCATTATCTTGTTGAAAAATGCAGGGTCTTCCCTGAAAGAGATGACGTCTAGATGGAGCATATGTTGTTCTAGAACCTGAACATAGTTCTCTGCATTAATGGTGCCTTTCCAGACATGCAAGCTGCCCATGCCACAAGCGCTCATGCAACCCCATACCATCAGTGATGCAGGCTTCTGAACGGAGCGTTGATAACAACTTGGGCTATCCTTGTCCTCTCTGGTCCGGATGACATGGCGTCCCAGTGTTCCATAAAGAACTTCAAATCGTGACTCATCTGACACAGAACAGTCTTCCATTTTGCCACACTCCATTTTAAATGACCCCTGGCCCAGTGAAAACGTCTGAGCTTGCTTAGAAATGGCTTCCTCTTTGCACTGTAGAGTTTCAGCTGCAACGGCGGATGGCACAGTGGATTGTGTTCACTGACAATGCTTTCTGGAAGTATTCCTGAGCCCATTCTGTTATTTCCTTGACAGTGGCATTCCTGTTTGAGGTGCAGTGACGTTTAAGGGCCCGGAGATCACAAGCATCTAGTAGAGTTTTACGGCCTTGACCCTTACACACAGCGATTGTTCCAGATTCTCTGAATCTTTTGATGATGTTATGCACGGTTGATGATGATAACTTAAAAGTCTTTGCTATTTTACGCTGGGTAACACCATTCTGGTATTGCTGCACTATCTTTCTGCGCAACAATGGTGGAATTGGTGATCCTCTTACCAGCTTGGCTTCTGAGAGACACTGACACTCTGAGAAGCTCTTTTTATACCCAATCATGTTGTCAATTGACCTAATTAGTGTTAATTGGTCTTCCAGCTGTTCGTTATATGCTCAATTTCCTTTTTCCAGCCACTTATTGCTACTTCCCAAATGTTTTGGGATTTGTTGACACTGAAATTTTGAATCAACATATTTTTCCTTTAAAATGTTACATTTACTCAGATTAAACTTTTGATCTGTCATCTATGTTCTATTATGAACAAAATATTGACATTTGCCATCTCCACATCATTGCATTCAGTTTTTTAGTGTCCCAACTTTTTTGGAATCCGGTTTGTAGTATTATTTTCATTCATTCATTCAACTTTTATCTTTATTATCTTGTAATGCACTTTGGACAATGCAAGTTGTTGCTGGAAGGTCCTATTTAAATAAAGTTTATTATTGTTATTCCTGTTAACAATGTCTTTCTGTATCGTGCCTTCTTACAAAGACCTTTTGTATAAAACTTGTGTGCTGATGTAATGAAAATGAAGGTGTTAATAACAATGTACAATGATCTGACAGGATAAATGCTAACTCAGGGAGTCATACAGCTGTTAAACTGCTACTCAGTGTCATACAGCTGTTGAACTGCTAGTAAGGGTGTCATACAACTGTTATTGTTATTACGACATACACAATTGAAAAAAGTACCGGTACTTTGTCCAAAAAAGCAGATGCAGCATTTTCGATTTCCGTCCCCACCAACTTTCAACACAAAGTTACGCCCTTGGATGACTTAGATAAACAAAATTGGGATGATGTATACGTAAATGATGTGAATCTGTCTTACGAAAAATTTATGAATGTTCTGGAAGCTTTGTATAAAAGAAATTGTGTGAAAATAATTAATGTTAAGAAAAATACCATTGAGCAACCAAGGATGACTAACGGACTGAGAAATGCATGTAAAAAAAAAAGAACTATCTATACTTGTGTTTTTTGAAGACAAGATCAATTGATGCTGAAAACAAATACAATGTACAGTATAAAGTGTACAAAAATAAATTAACAGGTATTATAAGAAAACATAAAAAAGAATATTATAGTGAATTACTACATAAATGTGGTGGTGATATGAGGGTGTAAAGGAATCTATTGGCCGTTTGTGTAATTAAACACAAACGAGGTCAGTTTACTGACTTACCTATAGATTAGATGATAGCTTTGAGCAGGTTTTAGACTGTTTCAAACTTACCATCAGTTAAACGGGGTCTCCACTTTTTCAGATTAAATCAACAAATCTAACGATGTGATTAGACAAGAATGTAATTTCACAATTAGACTTCAATTTATGTTGGTCTACCAGAAAAATAGACCTTTTATTGAAACTATCACAAAAATTACATTAAACATTTGTATCGATATTAGCTCTGATTTAATAACTACGTTGACAAGAATTCAAATTAAAAACAAACAGACAGTTGGACCTTTCTGTTGGCACATTACTTAAAGTTTACCATGATGAAAATAAACATAAGGAGGAGTTTAAGGAGGAAAGATAAAAGATTGAAAGGAAATGGTTGAATCTTATCTTGAGATGTTTAACCAGAGATAGCACCCTCTGCTCGGTTTCGGCTGGACGTCCGTACCGTGATGAAACGACTTTTACCTTCGTGAAGATGATCCTGTCTCGACTCCGGTAAATTAGTCAAGCCAGACGCGCATGCTGCTGCGTTTTACAGGCGACCCACGTTCATCTTGCCACGGTCTCGAGACCGTCTGCGTCGGCCTCCCAGAGTAATGCCCAGCTCTGGTTTTGTTTCAAGATAACTTCCAGAAAGAGTGTCACCGCTTGGAGCTGTGACACTCGAAGGGGTTCACAGCTGACGTGCTGTTTGAACCTTTGCTGAAGACGTGGGCCCTTGGTGCATGGCCGGGACGTACATCAGCTTGGAGAAAAACGTCCGTGCATCTTCCCTTCTCCCCTTTCCCGAGAACTGAGTCCCAGCACGGAGACAAAACAAAACCTGCAGGTGTGAAAACAGAGCACTCTCTGTTTGAGCACAGATGAATTGTTTTTAGAACGGACGGGAGACCGAAGATTAAGTTATGTCTAGAACTTTTCTTTCGTTCCAAAAACAGTTCAAACAAATAGAACGGATTGTTCATTCAACTTTAGACACTTATTCTGCAGAGAGCAGACAGTTTAAAGCAAGATCATTCTGAGATGTTCTCTTAACTTTGGCATATTTAAAATATACCAGCTTAGTAAAATCATCATTAAATGACAAAAATATACTGTTGATCAATTCTGAATTAACACACATTAAAAAGAAAGTTCAATCTGATTAATTGGTGTCCATTAATTCAACATAATTCTAACAAAAAGTAGTGTCCACTTGTGTCCTTGAGATGTCCAAGAAAGTGTAACACTGAGAGTTTCAGAGAGATGCGGAGAGGCCCATATTCCATACGGACATGAGAGTGCTGTATCCCTACAGTCCCCCTTTTTGGAAATCATCGCCTGTCCTTGGGGATGAGATCCAACACGAAAGGATACCACCGAATGTCTCTGACCTCTATGTAATCCAGCAAGTGGAAAAAAAAAAGTCAAAAAAGAAAGTTCAAAATTATACTCCCATAATGTTTTGGAAATTCCATACTGTTCGTAGGTAATCCCATTGCGGCAAGCTTTTAATCCTTTGGAAAACATAGTCTGTTAACCCATGGAGAACTGAGTCTGTGATCCCTTGGAAAACAAAGTCTTATAATCCACAACGGTAAATCCACAACGATGGGGTTATTGATTTCATCAGCACCAATGGTTTTTAATCAGCATGTAGAGGGGATCCCTCGATTGAAGCAGAGGAGGCGGGCCTTGGATGAAGGTTGAAGACCAACGTTGGATCAGCAGGTCCCCACATCGAAGGTTGCAGGCTGGATGGCTTCCAGTCGGTGCCACCCTGGTTCAATGTGTCATGCAATTATGTGGTTTTAGGTGGGCTTATGATTGGGATTCTACATTAAGCCTTACCTATATGCACCTGGTATGTAAGCTATCATGGATTAGATCAGCTAAAATTACCAATTAAGGGGTGGATCAATGCTGTAAAAATCAGATATAGGGATCTATACCTATAGAAATGTGGAGGGCTTCTGTAACGAAGGCCTCTTCTTTCAAACTATTCCTCCATTCATTATTTAGTTTAGGTTAAACTAAAAAAAAAATGAAATCTAGTTTGGTCTAAATGTCTGTTGTCTTTTAGACGAACGACGCAAGATTTGGTAATCCCTAAAAATTTTGAAGTCTATGGCGAGACTCATCAAAATGAATAGATCTAGAATAGAAACGATCGAATCGGTTCTACCTAAATGATTGGGAGATCAGTGTAGATTATAGTACCTTAAGTAGTATTAATCTACTATGACTCATCAAAGATTGAGATCTTTAACAAAATGAACAGCATGTTGGCATAGTTAAAATCCATTTAAGTCTTCAACTTATCAACAATCAAAACCTCTTTTGGCTGGGAGTGTTCAGAAAACAATAACAACTTCAATAACAACAAAAGTAGCAATCAAGCCACTAGAAAACAACGTTTCACTACAACAAACTCACTCTGGTCGTCAGACTCCAACGTCACACACAAGAAAAACAGTTCTTAGCTTTATAACCGATGTCAATTAAATCCTGCAGATTTAAACGGTTGTTAAGGTTAGTTTTTGTTGTGGGTTTTATGCTTAGCGTTTCTAAGTTCTAGTTGGAACGGTTTCTTTTCGCAACTAGAATAGTTTAAACTGTTTAGTTTATTTACTATCCTGTGCTTGGACGACCTTGTTTTCCCATGAAGTCTGTGAGTTTGCGAGATCTTTGTCGTTTGTGGGGTTATTGAAATCTTTGTCCTTGACATGGGCATGACCTAACATCACCCCCCTGTGGTCATGAGGGACCACGCGCACAGGTGTGGACGTCCGTCCATGGGCACGAGTTAGGATGCCTTTGTTTAGTTTAGGCTGTTTACGCAGCTTAGAGTAGACAGTACGCTGGAACATCCTAGGTTTCGGACAACGTATCTCTGTACGTTTACCTCTTTCTGCGTAATGCAGGTGTGTCACAACTGTCAGCGCCGTCGCAGGCGTGTCTGACAGGTCAGATTGAGACGTGTCACTGTCGTTGTGGTTTGTGTCTTCCCACTTCATGAATGAAGAGGTGCTCTTTGAGTCTGTAAGAACTATGTCATTTCTGAGTAGTTCTAAATTCAAATGCTCTTGAACCAGGGTTCCATCGAAAGCTTGGTTGATGGCTGAATAATCTGTCCCAGAGGACAGTACAGCGTTCTCGGTGTGTGATCCTTGGATCTCTACACCGTCCTCTACCTGTGGTAGGAAGTGTGGGTTCACCCCCCTTTTGTTGGAGGAGGGATCCTCAAAATCTGCAACAATGAAGTCCAAGTGACTGCCAGCGTGTTGTAGACTGTCACTCCGTTGGCTCAGATGTCCTTGAACCAAGACTTCACTGAAAGCTTGGCTGTTTGCCGAATTATCTGTCCCACAGGACAGTACAGCGTCATCGGTGTGGGACCCATGGATCTCCACACCTTCTTCTACCGGTGGTAGGCAGTGCTCAGTGAGTGCTGAAGGTGTCAGCTCGCAGAGGAGGTTCTCGTGTTGGTCCAGAGTCTGGTCCACCTGTTGAGTCTCCTCTGTCTCACCTGTATATGAAGGTTCACTTACCGGGCTCGTGGTCTCGGTTGGGGAATCCCATGTGACCTCAGCGGTACCTGTTGTTAGACAGTCAGTGTCCTGACCTTGGGGAGGTACCACGAATGGCAGTGGACTGCTCACTGTGGCCCACATTGTCTGATTGCCATAATTTATAATCGCTTCAAAGCGATTTATAAAATCTTGGCCAACCACAAATGGGGCCCGGAGTGAGTCAAGTTCAGACACATATAGAGTCAGAGTCAGAGTCAGAGAGTCTTTATTGTCATTTGCACCGCATGTGGTACATGAGATGAAAACGAGATTATGTACACGAGGTCCCAGTTACATCCAACAACAAATTAAAGAGAAAAACAGTAATAACATCTAGAACTAACTAAGAAAAGCATCAACTAGTAATACACTAAGCTTAATATAGTGGGAATAAACAGCAGCACGAACATGAGTTTGTATGAGCAGATGATCACAGATATACCGGGTGGTATAGTGACATTTCGCCAATCTGCATGTGAACCATGGCTATTAGGGTTGTTCTCGTCTTTGCGAGGCCCTGTTGCTCACCATAAGTGTATTTCACAAAGGGTATTTGCCTGTCAACATCGTTAGCAACGGTCCTTAGCTCCTCAAACAGTTCGGCTGACATGGTAGACACGTCTGAGCCGCTAACCAGGAGCGCTTCTTGCGCGAGGACCCCTTCCAATGTGAGTGGCAGGTAAGCTCTTTTAGCTATCCCCCTTCTTATAAAGTGACACAGAAACCGTTCAGGTTTATTCACACGTTTCTGTGTACGTGTGACTCTGTCTGTGTAATCGTCGTCGCCGTCAGCATCAAGATGGCTGTCTGCCTCATGACCTTCAGGATGTGGATTCTCAGCAATTTGTTTGCTGTCAGTATTTATGTCAATGTTGACGTGGTTGTTGTCAAATGTGTGCACTGAGTCGTTGCAAAAGGCAGTGCTGCGCGTCGCTTCGTCAGGTGGAACAACGTTGTTTGTGTTATCATCAAGGACAACGTCATACATTGTGTCAGCCTGGTCAACCACTGTAACATTCAAATCATTTGACAAACAACTCACAACCTCAGTCACGTCCTCGCGCGGAGGCGCCGCTTCCATAATCTGGAGCATGTATGACTCATTGCATGTCTCAAACTGTGCAGTTCGAGGGGCAGGGGCAGGAGGGCCGCTTCTCGTGGGTACATGTTGGGACAGACCATTTTTCAATGGTTCACGGTTCCCATGCAACCGCCTCCGAATCTCACCTACTGTGAGACCCATGAGAGAACTCTTCTGGTTCGATCCGAACCATCTGGGTTCATCTAGAGAGCGAACACCTGCCTTGTGTGGTTCATTGCTCATCTCAGGGTCTTCCACCTGAGGGGCAGGGGGTTCAGAACTCCCTGTGAACCGATCTGAGCCACTTACACAGCTCGTAGCACCATGCTGTTGTTCGTTATTATGAAAAACCTGAGTCCTCTCGCGCTTTGAAGGAGAGGGAACCTCTTCTACTTCCTGCGAGTGGGATGTGACCTTTTGACCTGGGCACACCACTGAGGGTGTTTTTCGCTGTTCGAGCATGTCAAAAAATTCCACAGCACATTGTTTAATTTCTGCCATGGTACTCTCTTTGCAATTAACATTGAAGCGAACACATTTCATTATGAAAGGTATCAGATTCAAAGTGAACAGACTTTTAAACTCCACATCTTCCTCTATTCCAGGAACAGTTTTATCCCCTGTGTAAACAGAGAGAAGCCTGTCGTAAAACACCAGGGGATGTTCACCTGGTTCCTGTAGGACGTTCTTAGCAGCTAAGCACCTATCAAAAGATGCACCTGTTAGAACGTCCATCTTTTTACTGACTTTCTGTGAAAAATCAAGGACAATGGGTCTTATTTCACAGTGTGCAGTCTCACCATGTGATGCCAAGATGTGAAATTAAATAAAAAATCAGTGATTCCTATCAATTTGTCAACCTGTGACAAGGTCAAACAAAATTGGCTGTTGTTTGTGTGATTTTGTGAAAATCAAGACAAAAGAAGCCTCATGTGTGTCATTTTAAACCTGCAGTTTAAAAACAGGGACAGACAAACGTTGTTTTGCACAGAATTGATGATAAAAGTGTCAAGTTTTATCAAAAAGCAGACATGTCTGTATTAAATCTGTGTAACTGTTCTGCCATCAACATTTGATTATATGTGAAAATCAAAATAAAGTGTGCTGTGAGTACAATATTTCAAATTGTTCCCCGTTTAAAAACAGGAACGTTCAAACGTACAAATTACAGGAAGACTACGTCTTCTCTAGTAACCAGCAGGTGGGGTGAGCAGCGCTGGATAAATTTATCACAGCGACCGCAATTCTCTCTCTGACCGCTATAGAGGCGCTGTTGTCACCTGTGAGCGCAGCCGTGAGCTGCCAAACATTCACAGACGTCTAACAACGGATCAAAACAGCAAATCAGAAAGCCCAGAGCCCTGACGTGACAAAACTCTAGTATCCCCTTTCTCACAAAAATGAAATTATGTGAGTAAAAATCGGTTGGACTGTGAAACCTTCTAAACTGCGTTTAAAAGAAAGAAGGTCGGTCCTCATAAAACCGGCAAAATCGGTGTCACGTGACCTGGTCACATGGCGATCGGCAGTTTCAGAGCAACCGGCTCTGTCCACCCATTAAAATCTCAAAAACACCGCGATTAAACAGTCTTTTCAATGACAGTAATGGACAAACAAGCCCGGAAACTCGTCTGGGACAACAGCTTTTGAAAGTTGACGAGGAGTGAACTCCTCAGTGAGGAGTCCTCACCCCCCTTTTAGCGTCAACACCTACAGCGTAATCGACCAATCACAGCGAAGACAGAACTGTAGTTCTAAAACCCAAGTGTTCATGGGAAATTGTGTCTTCCAAACCTAACGCCGCCCACGTGTGACGCGCCGTTCGAGCGGTGCGGTGTGTTCACGGACCTATGTTCGGTCAACAAAAGCGTGGAACGGTCTTTTCAACGTCCTAAAACAGTCATAAATATCGCAAAACACCGCGGTTAAGCCAGTCTTCGACGATATCACGTGCATAGAACTCAAACAACACAAATAAACCGTCAGAAATGTGTACATAAATGAATCTGACAAC
>JBBPBX010047319.1:0-26208 GCA_038048925.1 Garcialebias charrua | reverse complement strand
TTTTTTTCTTTTTTTTTCCCTTTTATAGATGGCCTCCCTTCTCACCTCACAGCCATCCTCTCACACCGATATGATTTTTTTAAAGAGAGAAAGGAAAGATAGAAAGTAAGACAACAAAACACAACAATTATCCACAAAAAGAGCACAAGGCAAACACACTCAACCTCCGTCCGCAATCCTGCAAAGCACATGACAAAACACAGCAACAAAATACACATGCATAAAGACTAATAATATTCATGACCTTGCAGTAGATTTCCATAAATAAACATACCCATACCTACAAATATGAATACATATACATTCACATCACATATCCATCTACATATCTGCATATGATATCTACATATACATCCCTGCATCCATTTGTGTGTGGTTGTAAGCATGCATAAATGAATAACTACCTTGATGCATGTTCAATAATCCAGGTAGAAAAATCCAAAAAAGCTAAGTCTGGTCCTCTGGACATTCAAAAAACAAAACAAAACAAAGCAAAAAAAACTGTAGAAACGTTTCGTCTTTCGTCCGAAAGACTTCCTCAGTCTGAGAAGCTGTGTTCAGCTCAGTCTTATAAATAGCACCCTCCCACAGTGGATCAACCAGTTGGCTGATGACAGCCGAAACCAGCTGCTCACATGATCAAGGAGGACCATCAGCCTGACGATGGATCGTTAACACCCTGATGGTTGTTTGCTATTCACAGAGGGCTGAGTGATACTAGCAATAACAGCATCGTAAGTGGGAGACAGTTGAACCCGGAGGCCTCCACCTCTGTTTAATGATGGAAAAGAAACCGTCCATCATTAAACAGAGTGTACATGCTGATGTTCCTGGCAAGTCATTAAACTCTAAATACAATGTCCATTCTTTTTTTAAATATTCTATAAATTCTTCGTCTTTTAGCAGTGATATATTTAACCTCCAGTTTATACTTTTGGGGGGTTCTTTATTATTAGTTAAATTTAATGTAACTGGTGCATGATCGCTGACAGCAATAGGGTGTATCTTACTGTCTGAAATGTTTGTCAGCAATGAATTGCTTACTATGAAATAATCCAAACGAGAATAAGAATTATGAACATGTGAGAAAAAAAAAGAATATTCTCTGCTATCAGGGTGAAGAGAACGCCATGCATCGCATAGTCCATAATCACTCATATACTGTTTAACTATATTTATGGATTGCTGACCGCGTTGAGTTCCTACTGCATTCAGCCTGTCTATTTTATCATCTAAACAAACGTTGAGATCACCTCCCAGCACCATTGAGAAATCCATGTGATTTGATAGAATAGAAAAGAGATCATGAAAAAACGCGGCGGTGTCCACATTTGGCCCATATACACTAACAATACAATATTTTTGACTAAGTATGGATAATTTTAATATTATATATCTACCTTGTGGATCTATAATTGTATATAATATTGTGAAATTAACATTTTTATGTATTAATATTGCTACACCCCTTTGTCTCGAGTTATAACAGGCTGAAAATACATTAGGAAACTCATCAGATTTAAGTTCATCCACAGTTGAGGTTAATTTATGAATTTCTTGGAGTAGTACAACATCTGCCTTTTAAAGCTCCCCTGACATCATCTTTGAACTTTCCATAAAATGGCACAACATATATATATTTTAAGATTGAACTATGATCGTTTTTGCTAAAACAATGTTAAATGAATGAAAATTCCTCTCAAAAATAGTTTAAAATTAGCGCTGTTTTTTTACACGGTAAATCCGGGTTTTTCCGGTCATGTGACTGCGACGTCAGATCCAGACTCTGCTCCAACGCGCACATTGAATACAATGGAGAAAGATACAAACGCATCCGTCGAATTTAGCCATTTAAAACTTTAGATTTTAGCGATTTGGCTTCAGTTCGTGAAGAAGAAGTTATTTTGAGTGATCAACAACAAACAGCATGGTTTCTTTTGTCCGTGCTGCTTTTTTTTTCAGGAGAGGTTTCTCATTCATGAAGTGAGCACCAGGTGTCAGCAAAGCTATTGTGATAACTCTTACAGAGCACTCTGCTAAGAGTTTTTAATGACATCCTTCTGTCATGTGACTCGGGTGATCATGTGATCCTTGTGTTATTGGATTTAACTGTTGCATTTGACATAGTGGACCACAGCATTTTATTGTCACGTCTACAGCACCAAGTAGGCGTCGGTGGGACTGCTCTGGAGTGGTTGGGGTCTTATCTGGCTGACAGAACATTTTCTGTAAAAATTGCTGGGTTTGAATCATTTTCTGCTCCTTTGTCATGTGGCATACCTCAGGGATCAATTTGAGGGCCTTTGCTTTTTTCTTTATATCTGCTTCCTCTAGGATCACTTTTTAGAAAACATGGCATCTCCTTTCATTGCTACGCTGATGATTGCCAAATCTATGTGCCTTTGAGGCAAGTTGTTGCCTGGTCCATTAAACCTCTTTAATCATGTCTCGAGGATCTTAAAGCTTGGATGGCCCTAAACTTTCTGCATTTTAATGAAAAAAAAAAGACTGAGGTACTTGTTTTTGGACCTAGTGGAGCTTGTTTGAGCCCCCCAGTTGACTTAGACCCCCTGACAATGTATGTACAATCTACAGTTACAAACCTTGGTTTTAAGATGGACAGTGATTTTAAGCTCGAGAGTCAAATAAGGGCCACAGTAAAGTCTGTTTTTATCATTTAAGAAAATTGGCAAAGGGGAAACCTATTCTTTCATGGCAACAGTTTGAAACAGTAATCCATGCCTTCATTTCATCACGGTTGGATTACTGTAATTCTCTCTATCTTGGAGTCAGCCAGTCCTCACTTGCACGTCTGCAGCTGGAGCAAAATGCTGCTGCACATCTTTTAACTGGAACACGCAAAAGAGAGCACATCACACCTGTCCTGGCTTCTCTCCACTGGCTGCCCGTGTATTTTAGAGTTCATTTAAAAATTATTTTGTTTGTTTTTCGAATCCAATTCAAAATTCTCATGTATGTCTACAAATCGCTGAACAGTCTCGCCCCCGCCTATCTCTCGGATCTGATACACCCATATGTCCCTCCACGTGCTTTGAGGTCAGAGGATCAGGTACTCTTAATAGTTCCAGAAACTCGCCTTAAGCGCAGGGGTGACAGGGCGTTCTCTGTAGCAGGCCCAAGACTCTGGAACGAGTTACCGCTGCTCATCAAACAGGCCCCCTCCCTCTCGGTTTTCAAATCCCGGTTAAAAACTCACTACTACTCCATTGCTTTCAATGCCAGCTGATTTGTATTGGATCGTTTGATTTATGATCTGCAATGTTTTTATGTTTTTCGTGTTGTACTTCATTGTCTGTGTTGCCTGTTGCGTGTTTGTTTGTCCAGCACTTTGGTGTGGACTTGTTCCTGTTTAAAGTGCTTTATAAATAAAATGGTATGGTATGGTATGGTTTTTAAGGTTTTAAACAGCCTTGCCCTCCCTTATTTGGCAGAGCTTCTACACTAACACTCCATCCCGGTCACTCAGGTCTGCTGACCAACTGCTCCTGGTCATTCCAAAGAGTAAGAGGAAGCTTTGAGGAGACAGGGCTTTCTCTGTTAGTGGCCCCTAAGTTATAAAATGCTCTACCTTTACACATTCGACAGGCCCCCTCACTGTCCATTTTTAAAACCCGTTTGAAAACACATCTATACTCATTGGCCTTCAACCCAACTGATACTTGATTTTACTTCATTTTTATTGGTATTGATTTTACCTGTTTAACTTGTCATTTTAATGTATTTTAAATTGAGTTTTTAGTTCACTGTGTGTTAGTTTTGTAGCTCTGTTTATCCACCTTATTCCTAGCCCCCATGATGCCTTGCGCGAATTATGTGTACGACTTCCGCCGAAAGTCGGAACCGGCACTTTCTTTACATGCTAGCAACGCGCTAACCGATTTTCGTCAGAGGTTTTAGGTCATAAAATATGTGGGAACACAAACGATCACAACCCAAATGTGGAGATATTGTTTTACCGCTACCTACAGCTGTTGAGGGGTGGGAGGACGACTTGAAGAAGTGGCAGAAAATAACGTACACTAGCATATTTAGCTACTAGCATACTTAGCTACTTTGTTGACAGTTGCTTCAGACGGTGAAGCGATGAGCAATCTGAAAAGCTCTGAAGCTTATTAGTATCTTCACAGTAACAAGGTTGGTCCTGTTATGTTAAGAGAGGTGGGACACTTTCTTATTTACCTTAAGGCAAACACAGAGTCCAGTCAAAGCATTAAAAATCCACATCTCCAGGTCCAGCTGACAATGATGTCTTGGACTTTTGAGCTGCAAGATGTTTATCTGGACACCAACTGAGCACCTGGAGCTTGACATTTCTTTTGACAAATACTTTACTGATTCACAAATGAAGCACCTTGAGAACTTTTAATAAAATACAGTAAATGAAAACAAATAATGAAATAGACAGGAAACGATCTTTAAAAACTTGATAATGAAAAAAGTGACATTTAGATAGAAACAGTAGTTTAATCCAAAATTAACTGATATAGTGCACACAAAAAACTAACCTTGTAAGAAGGTTAACAGTCAACTATTGTACATAACAAATGAATCATTTTAGCAAATACTTTTCTAATGTAATATAGTTAACATTGCATCCTTTAAAAAAACATGTTAAGAGTTGTGTTACGTTTACAGCAAGTACACCAGTACTGTACATGTTTGAGAAAAATGTTTACATTTAATGTCTTCTCACTTCTCACTTGAAATAAGCTGGCATCCTTTGCGTGTGAATGCTGGAATGATTAAATTGACACCATAGCTCTTGCAGCAGGTCCCTCACTGTGAAACCACGATCACCCATCACCTCATCTCCAGCACGCAGATAGTCCAGAAACCCAGAGTTCTGTGTTATATACCTGTCACTGCATTTACCACCATAAGCATCTGAAATAAACATGATTATTCCAGAGGGAGAAACAGCCAATAAATATTTCACAGTGTTATTTGCATGTATGATTCACTTCTGGAGTCCAAGTTTTTAGCTTTCTGCAAAACATGTTGCTTTAATTGTTTCACGGGGCAACCATAGAATAAGGTTGTTGGTTTGTTCTGACATTATGTCAATCCACATTCCAACAGTCATGCTGCATGTGACTGTGGTGGTGTTGAGCAGCTCCACACTCTCGTCAAGCCCATCTGAAAGTAAAAGTACATTATACAAACATTAGGGTTCATTTATGAACACACACACCTAGATTATATATATGTAAATAAACGCACACACACACACCTATATTATATATATATATATATATATATATATATATATATATATATATATATATAAATATAAACGCACACACAGCATACATATATAGGTGCGTGTGTTTATTTGCCAGTTATGAACGAAAATATTAGTATCATTTAATCACTGACTACATAAAATCATAACACTAAAAGCTGTCTCTTAAATCATACCTGGTGTTCTCGATCCTGGAGGATACAGAGTCTTTTTTCAGGTGGTTTCTCGTAGCCCAGCCACAAAGAAGGATGCGGGTTTTTGTTTTCGGAGCATGTTCAACACACACTAGTTGCAGCCACAAATTCAGCTTCGTCTGATTATTAGTACAGCCACGAACAGCGCAACAGGTACCCGAGCTCCTCAAGACATCTTCGTGACAATATTAGCTCGAAATAACAGAAAACAGAACTTTAACAGAACTTCAACGCGCGCAGATTAGCAAGTAAACAACAAGGAGCCAATGCAGAAATTCTACTTCCGGGGTCAAACGGAAGTAAGACACATAATCGCTTCTACAGTGACACCCTCAGGAATAAGGTGGATATGCTTTCTTTTATCTTGTTTGTATCTGATGTTCAGCACTTTGTTTCAGCTGTGGCTGTGTTAAAGGGCTTTATAAATAAAGCTGATGATGATGATGATTCTAGATGGGGCCCACACAGTGGGTGGACGTGGACTTAAGTTTTCAGTGTTGGTATGGGGTTACACCCACTGTGCTGCGAGTGATCGTCTGGTGTGCCTTGGAAATTATCAAAAAAAGCCCCCCCCCCCTTTCTACAACCTCTTTAAATTGAAATAAGAAATATAAAATATGATAAAAATACATTTTTGTGTTTATGTCATTCCTATTCAAGACACTTTGATAAGAATGACTATATATTTAATATAGGCGGATACAGTGTATCTATGTTTACAATTTTGGTTGGTGGTGTGCCTCAGGATTTTTTTCAATGAAAACACTGTGCCTTGGCTCAAAAAAGCTTGAAAACCACTGTCGTAAGGGATGTGAACTCTGGTATGTACAGGACTGGTCAGTGAATTAAAAGATACTGGTAATCTGTGCAGATGTGGAAGGAGCAGGCATCACGATGGGAGTTTGTGTCTCTCTAATAAGATGTAATTGGCTAGTGGAGTGGGGGGGGGGGCGCGATGAAGATGACCTTTAACTCATCTGCCGTGCTCCATCCATCCTGGCTGCTTTTGTTTCCTCTGGTAAAATAAACCCGTAACAAGAGAGGGTTTTGAGATAAAAGAGGTCTATGTGAAGTATTCAGATGGCAGTGCAGTGTAATGGAGTTGAAATTAGGGCTTGTTGTTTTCTCTCTTCATTTGATTCTCTGTAGTGTACATTTAATCACTGAGGCAGGGGAGAAATGTGGAAATGATTACAGTAAAAGGGACAGGAGGGATCTCATTTGGCTTTCTGTTGGGTCTCCATGCCTTTTCACTCAATTAGCTCTTAACTGGCGGCTTGTGAAGTCAGAACTCTTACTGATGACACATGAGATTTATGAACGTAAACGTGTCTCTTATTTAGGCCATGTTTAAAAATCCTATTCCTGGTTTGTCAGGGCCGCATCACGTTTCTTCCACTAGTTTAGATTTGATTAAAACTGTTTGAACTTCTTCTGATAACACGTTGAAACCAGAGACTTGCTCCGACAGCACACTGCTTCAAGAAGATTAAGACCTTAAAGGTTCAGTATGTACTTTCTGGAACACGCTGGAACTTAGGAAAATTTTGAACAGAGACACGTTTCTGGTCCCTCCCCCTCAGAGCCATATATGGCTCTGTTACCCCTTGCTCTGCTGAAATTCAAATTCAAGCTCTGTTTTTATTGGCTGGTTACAAACTCTGTTTTTATTGGCTGGTTAACGGCGGGTCACTGTGGCTTTTTAGAAATGCTTTTAGAGAAGCAAGGGGACAATAGTTTTTTTCAGAGATTACTTGTCTAAAATCAGTATGTCAGGAGGTAGTGACAGAGTGAAGAAATATGTTAAAAATATATTGTTAGATAAGTTACATACAGCTCCTTTAAAGTGAAGCTATTTGCCCAAAAAAAGTTTGGTTTAGCTCTCTTGCAGCTGGAGAAATATCTAATCTCATGTGTGAGTGTCATTAAATGATGTTCTTGTGGAATCTTTGTCTGACCTTTCCTTTTCGAAGTCAACACAAACGCAAAGCAAAATCACTGGGGCAGATAATATAGCAGGAAAAAAAGATGATTGTGGTCTCCGTGTACTTTGGATTATTGCAGAGCAAGCTGGGTAAACTTCCTATCCTGCTCGCTGCAGTTTGACATTGTTCTCACATGATTTAAGTGAAGTGGAATCAGTGACCTGTGAACTGTTGTGGAGGCTGGAGGAGGTGGGAAACGAACATGTCACCAAAGGGCTGATGACGGCTTAGCACTGGATCAGAAACTCTTAATGCTGTTTAAATTCCTGACATGACAAGAAACCAGAACTGCTTTAAAGAATGTATTTCCCATCGCTTTGCATGCCAGAGTTTAAACCAGACATGGGCAACTTAAGGCCCAAGGGCCAAAAGTGGTCCTTGAACAATCTCCATCAGGCCCCTATTAACCGTAATTTTTTATTATTTTTTTTACAAAAAAAAAAGGTATAAAAAAAACAGCAATTTATCAAAGACATTTAAGGAAATTTTAATTAAACACCTTATGCAGAACTTTTCATTGTTTAAATCATCATGTTTCCATAACTAGACTGAATCTTAAAGGTGCAGTCTGCAGTTTCTGTAGTGCAGTCTGTAAGTTTTCTAAAAATATATTTTTAACATATTTCTTCACTTTGTCACTATCTCCTGACAGACTGATGTTAGACAAAGTCATCTCTGAAAAAACTATAGTCCCCTTGCTTCTCTAGGTGTTACTAAAAGCATTTCTAAAAAGCCACAGTGACCCGCCGTTAACCAGCCAATAAAAACAGAGTTTGTAACTAGCCAATAAAAACAGAGCTTGAATTTGAATTTCAGCAGAGCAAGGGGGAGCAGAGCCATATATGGCTCTGAGGGGGAGGGATCAGAATGCTTTGCCTGTTGAAAATTTTTCTAAGTGCTTGTTATGATCCAGCGTGGTGTGGGAGCGGGTGAGTCCATTGGTGCAGACGGACACTCAGAGACACGAGGTAAAAAGTCAAAAAAGCTTTAATAACAAAAAACTCAAGAGCTCAACTGTGGCTTAATACAAAAACTTCAACAGGAGGAGTTGTACTCACAAAAACCAAGGAGCTGCAAAAAACACGACACACCAGGGTAGGAAGATTGGATGACCCGACAAAGACATGCACACAAATGCAAACTAATATACACAGACTAATTACCTATAATCATAAACACCTGAGAACGAGACGACACACAAACCTGAGACAGACAACATGCAAGACAGACCACCAGAGGGAGCCACATTCTTACAGTACCTCCCCCTCAAAGACGCCCCCAGGCGTCCACAAGGAACACCCCCAACAACCAAGGTGAGCACGAAGGAGAACACAGGGACAGGGGAACAGGACAAGGGACAAAAAGCAAAACTTGCAAAAACCCAAACCAGAACTAAACACAGACTAAACCAGGAACTAACAAGCGCCAAAACGTCATCAAATGAAGAAACGTCGTCGGACGGAGTGACGTCATCGGGCGTAGCGACGTCATCGACGTCAACGACGTGGAGACACTCCATCGAGGCGGAGGCGTCGAAAAAGCGAGGACCCCCTGCAGCAGTGATGTCACCGGTGCGAAGACCCTCCGAAGACAGTAGAGGCGTCACCTGGCGCGGGAAACCCCTGCAGACGTCGAGGCTCAGCGGCGAGAGGACCCTCCGAAGCAAGTAGAGGCGTCATCAGCGCGTGAACCCCCTAGACGCCGAGGCATCAGCGGCGCGAGCACCCACGAAGCAGAGGCGTCCCCAGCGCGGAGACCCTCCGAAGAACAGTAGAGGCGTCATCCTCGGCGCGGGGACCCCCTGGAAGGCGAAGAGGCGAACAGCGGCGCAGGACCTCTGCAGACGGCGAAACCTCAGCGGCGCACTCCGGCACCAGACGGCGAGGAAAAAACAGAACGGGCAGGTGAGAAAAAATAAAGTCAGAACTGGGTGTGATCCTTGTACTGAATGAAAACAGAGACTGCAGGAGGTGGAAAAACTACGGAGACTGCAGCAGGCATAAGAGCGGCTGCAGGGACTACAGCTGCAGGGACCACGTTTGTGACGGCTGCTCCCTTCGAGCGGAAACCGTCACCTTCTGTCTCTGGAAAGTTCCGCCCGCTGGACTCACTGTTTATGTTCGGGTCATCATGTTATGATCCAGCGTGGTGTGGGAGCGGGTGAGTCCATTGGTGCAGACGGACACTCAGAGACACGAGGTAAAAAGTCAAAAAAGCTTTAATAACAAAAAACTCAAGAGCTCAACTGTGGCTTAATACAAAAACTTCAACAGGAGGAGTTGTACTCAAAAAAACCAAGGAGCTGCAAAAGACACGACACACCAGGGTAGGAAGATTGGATGACCCGACAAAGACATGCACACAAATGCAAACTAATATACACAGACTAATTACCTATAATCATAAACACCTGAGAACGAGACGACACACAAACCTGAGACAGACAACATGCAAGACAGACCACCAGAGGGAGCCACATTCTTACAGTGCTGCGTTCTACAGAAACTGCAGACTGCACCAGGCTTACAAACAAAAACACATTTGTTTTGAATATTTCTACTAGCGTGTACTGTATAAAGTTAAGCTAGTGTGTATAAGGTTAAGATAACCCAACAATGTTCAGTCAGGTCATATGGATGGTTTCTTTTTTGTGCTGAGACATTTCATCCATCATCCAATGGACTTCTTCAATCTAAGGAACCACCAAACAAAACTGATTCTCTACAAACCGCATACTGGTATTCCAAAATAAAAAAAAAATAAAAAACAGTTTGCTGATGCTGTCTCAGAGGAGTTGATGAGGGAGAGGGCGAGCCCCAGAGGCCATCTTAGCACCAGCAAACTGTTTTTCCCCCACTGGAGTTGGCTCTTGGTGGAGAATCATTTTTGTTTGGTGATTCCTCAGATTTAAGAAGTCCGTTGGATGATGGACGAAATGTCTCAGCACAAAAAAGAGACCGTCCTAATAACCTGACTGAACACTGGATTTTATACTTATTATTGAGCATGAACTTTGATGTTAAGCTAACGTGTATAACATTTGGTAAATACCCAGTTTATAGAATAATATATGTCTTATATTCCTAAAATATATGGGATATATTGTACATGTTTTATAAAGCCTGCTAACTATGCTACAATAAGAAAAAGCCTACAAAAATGTCTTCTAGACGGATTATCTGTCACAAAGAATATTTATTTTTCTATTCTTTTGCTGTGCTTTGATTGCTTTAAACGTCTTGATGTGGTCTTTTGGAAACAAATGTTGCCCACCTCTGGTTTAAACAAAGATCTCAGAGTACAGGTACTCAGGATATTTGTTGGAGAAGACAGTGAGCCTAGGGCTGGGCCATATCATATCATTCACAATAATACTAGTAAAAAAAACTTGCCTAGGAAAATAAATGATATCATGGTATTCTAATTCCATGGCATAAATTCAGTGTTTCCCCTACCATTATACAAGTGGGGTGCCCCTCCCCGTTAACAGAACCGAGCGCGCCACACTACCGAACCGAACTGCGCACCCCCAACCCCTGTCGGTACTGGCGTAACGCTAAGCTAGCCACGTGAAATACTAGCTAGCTAAAAAGATGAAGGCATCGCTCATGCTGTCTCTTCCCTCATGCTGAGCCCCCCCAACACACACACACACACACCGCTCTAAACCATCGGTACAAACACCTACAGCTCAGCTGAGTCTCTTGAGTCCACAGTCCATGGACCAAGAACAGAGTCAGGTGATGAAAGACAGAGCATCAAAGAAATGAATCATTCTTGTATAAGATTAATTTTATTCAGTTATTTTGGTAAATTGCACCTACACTTTAGTTTTTGTGGTGGATTTTGTTTATCTATATTTTGTGCAGAGTTTTTCCAATCTAAATAACAGAAGGATCATTTTTATTTTTATACTTTGAGACTGAGTAATTTAATAATAAAGTAATTTCAGTAAAATTAACCTTTTATATATATATATATATATAATACTGCAGAGCAACATGTTAATTTTGTCAAATGAAAAACTACGATTACTCCTGATAAATACTCAATAATCCAGGTAGAAAAATCTAAAAAAGTTAAGTCTGGTCATCTGGACATTCAAAAAACAAACAAAAAACAAACAAACAAACAAAAAATGTAGAAACGTTTTGTCTTTTATCCGAAAGACTCCTTCAGTCTGAGGTGCTGTATTCAGCTCAGTCTTATAAATAGCACCTTCTTGTAGTGGATCAACCAGTTTGCTGCTGACAGCCAAAACCAACTGCTCACACGATCAAGGAAGACCATCAACCTAACAATGGCTCATTAGCACCCTGATGGCTGTTTTCTATTCCCAGGGGACTGAGTGATACTAGCAATAACAGCGTTGTAAGAGGGGGACAGTTGAACACGGAGGCCTCCACCTCTGTTTAATGATGGATGGTTTCTTTTCACAAAGATGGCCTCCTTTACTCCTCTCTCAAAACATTGTTCCTCTCTATCAAGGATGTGAACATCTTCATCCCTGAAAGAGTGACGCTGGCCTGGAGATGAGTGTAGACTGCAGAGTCCTGACCTGATGATGTTGATCTTCTGTGCTGGGCCATCCTTTTGGCCAGTGGCTGTTTAGTTTCCCCGATGTAAGACTGATCACAGCCCTCCTGACACTGAACAGCATACACAATATTACTCTGTTTGTGCCGGGGGACTGGATCTTTGGGATGAACCAGTCTTTGCCGTAATGTACTTTGGGGTTTAAAAGCCACTGGGACGTTGTGTTTAGAGAATAAACGTCTCAGTTTCTATGAAACTCCCGCAACATACGGAATAGCCACTGGTCTGGGTCTGGGTTCCTCCTTTTCACCTGATGGCTGACAAGAGTCCTGTTTGGGTTTCTTCTCTGCTTTCAGGAAGGCCCAGTTAGGATATCTCTAGATCTTGTCTTGTGTGGGAGTTCTCCTTCTGCCTGGCTCCTGAGTTAGTGGGGACACTGTCTGCTTTGTGGTACAGAGTCTGATGACTCCTAACTTGTGCTCCAGAGGGTGATGGGAGTCAAACTGTAAATACTGGTCTGTATGGGTGGGTTTGCGGTACACCTCAGTTTGCAAATGTCTTCTATCAGAAACTGAGACCTCACAGTCCAAGAAAGCCAACCTGCCATTTTTTACATCTTCTCGTGTGAACTTGATGTGTTTATCCACAGAGTTGATGTGATCAGTGAAATATTGGACTTCCTGAGATTTAATTTGAACCCAGGTGTCATAAACGTACCCTAACCAATGACTTGGTGGTGTCCCTGAAAAGGATGTCAAGGCTCTCTTTTCTACCTCCTCCATGTACATGTTGGCAACAATAGGGGAAACTGTAGACCCTATAGCACACCCCTGTTTCTGCCTATAATATTGCTCCCCATATGTGAAGTAGGTTGACTGCAGGCACAGTTTCAAGAGTTTACACAGTTGTTCTGTGGAAAGCGTGGTCCTGTTGCACAGAAAGGTGTCTTATTTTAACCTTAAACAGACCACCTTATCAACAGGAATGCATGTACTGTAAAGAGTGATGTGACATCAAAAGAGACCATTGTTTCATAAGTCTCCATGACAACATCCCTCACCTTATCCACAAAGTCCATGGTGTTCTGTGTGTGATGTTCTGAGCTTCCAACTAAAGGGATGAGTACAGATGCCAGATATTTGGAAACATTGTAAGTGACAGACTCATCATCACCATCACAATTCCAATAACAACACATTCAGTGTAAGACAATACTCCAGTAGACAGGTACATGCCAGGGAGACTGAAAAGTGAGTGAAGAATTTATCTGACAGACAGCTCACCCAGCAGGAGACAGAGATTCTTGCCAGGGGACTGAACTTTGCGGTTGCGCCAAGAAGAATTCCTCTGGTGGCGATGATAACAGCCACAGAGTCAGCCTTCCGCAACAACAAAATTAGAGTGTGAAGCAGAACAACTCAGAATCAAAGTTTCAGCCTGCCTCAGCAATGCGAAATCCCCACCTTCCAACATCAGTAGAGGAGAAGGATGTACTCAACACTCTTAGGGGGGTGTTTACGTGGAACATATTTAAAGTGAAACCGTACCTTTCTCTCTGCAGTGCTGCTGATCATTTACACGACACCACTAGCCCCACTTTTGAATCCGGAGATTCCTGAACCCACCTTCCAGAGTGGAGCTTTTTCACTGACCCCCCCCCCACCACTGATAACATAAACATCTCCTGCTGAGGCTTTGTGTTAAACCACATGCGTGCGTGCACGCACGCTCGGACAGACAGCATATTTCTATCAACAATGGCAGCAGACACAGTGCTTTCTGAACTACGACTGATGGAATATATTTTTAGTCTCGTATTTAATTAATCTACACCTGAATCTAGTGCCTCTTTTCCATTAGTACCGGTACGGCCCAACTGGACCCGACTTGGCCCGGTTTTGAGGCTTTTCCATTAGTACCGGTACTTAACACCTGTTACTATTTTCAGGACCCTCTGCTCTGTGATTCTAACCCAAACAAGTAGTAGGTACTAAAACGTGACATCAGAACACTGTCGGTCCCTGATTGGTCGTGGGTGGTGTCACTGGATCTTCTAGAAACTTTTCAAAAACATTGAGTCGCCATTTGCAATTTCTCGGACCGGAGCAGCAGCTGAACCTATTTTAAAGATTTTAAAAACAATAATTACAACACCTTGGTCTAATGCTGACATGCTGGCATTTTTTTGTGCTTGGTGATCAACAACAAAATTCAGAGCAAGCTGGATGGAGCTCTGCTGGTCTCACTCGGTCCTCTGCCCATGAGCCTCGGAGCCAAGCTGGGCAGGGCGACGTCTCCGCGTTCCGCTGCTCACCGCGGAAGATCCTTTGTGGTGCCGACTCNGAGGGACGCGGTCGAATGCCTTTTCCAAGTCTACAAAGCACATGTAAACTGGTTGGGCAAACTCCCACGCACCCTCCAGGACCCTGTTGAGGGTGTAGAGCTGGTCTAGTGTTCCACGACCAGGACGAAAACCACACTGCTCCTCCTGAATCCGAGGTTCGACTATCCGACGGACCCTCCTCTCCAGAACCCCTGAATAGACCTTACCAGGGAGGCTTAAGAGTGTGATCCCTCTATAGTTGGAACACACCCTACGGTCCCCCTTTTTGAATAGGGGAACCACCACCCCAGTCTGCCAATCCAAGGGAACTGCCCCCGATGTCCACGCGATATTGCAGAGTCGCGTAAGCCAACACAACCCCACAACATCCAGAGCCCTAAGGAACTCAGGACGAATCTCATCCACCCCCGGAGCCTTGCCACCGCGGAGCTTTTTAACCACCTCGGCGACCTCAGCACCAGAGATTGGAGAGCCCGACCCAAAGTCCCCAGGCTCCGCTTCCTCAGTGGAAGACGTGCCAGTAGGATTGAGGAGGTCTTCGAAGTTTAACCACCTCGGCGACCTCCGCACCAGAGATTGGAGAGCCCGATCCAAAGTCCCCAGGCTCCGCTTCCTCAGTGGAAGACGTGCCAGTAGGATTGAGGAGGTCTTCGAAGTATTCCGCCCACCGACTCACAACATCCCGAGTTGAGGTCAACAGCACGCCATCCCCACCATAAATGGTGTTGGTCGCGTACCGCTTTCCCCCCCTGAGACGCCGGATGGTGGACCAGAATCGCCTCGAAGCCGTACGGAAGTCATTCTCCATGGCCTCTCCGAACTCCTCCCACGCCCGAGTCGCCTATCTGCTGCTTCCGGGGTCCCACAGGCCAAAAAGGCCCAATAGGACTCCTTCTTCAGCTTGACAGCATCCCTCACCGCCGGTGTCCACCACCGGGTTCGAGGGTTGCCACCACGACAGGCACCAACAACCTTGCGGCCACAACTCCGATAAGCTGCCTCGACAATAGAGGCGCGAAACATGGCCCACTCGGGCTCAATGTCCCCCGCCTCCCTCGGAACGTGTTCAAAGCTCTCCCGGAGGTGGGAGTTAAAGCTCCGTCTTACGGGAGACTCTGCCAGACGTTCCCAGCAGACCCTCACAATACGTTTGGGTCTGCCAGGTCTGACCGGCATCCTCCCCCACCATCGGAGCCAACTCACCACCAGGTAGTGGTCAGTTGACAGCTCCGCCCCTCTCTTCACCCGAGTGTCCAGGACATGCGGCCGCAGATCAGATGAGACGACAACAAAGTCGATCATTGAACTACGACCTAGGGTGTCCTGGTGCCAAGAGCACATATGGACACCCTTATGCCTGAACATGGTGTTCGTTATGGACAATCCATGACGAGCACAGAAGTCCAACAACAGAACACCACTCGGGTTCAGATCAGGGGGGCCGTTCCTCCCAACCACACCCCTCCAGGTCTCACTGTCATTGCCCACGTGAGCGTTGAAGTCCCCCAGCAGAACAAGGGAGTCCCCAGGAGGCGCACCCTCCAATACCCCCTCCAAGGACTCCAAAAAGGGTGGGTAATCTGCGCTGCCGTTCGGCGCATAGGCACAAACAACAGTCAGAGCCCGTCCCCCCACACGTAGGCGAAGGGAGGCTACCCTCTCGTTCACCGGGGTGAACCCCAACGTACAGGCACCAAGATGGGGGGCAACAAGTATGCCCACTCCTGCTCGGCGCCTCTCACCAGGGGCAACTCCAGAGTGGAAGAGTGTCCAACCCCTCTCAAGGAAACTGGTTCCAGAGCCAGAGCCATGCGTTGAGGTGAGTCCGACTATTTCTAGCCGGAACCTCTCAACCTCACACACTAGCTCAGGCTCCTTCCCCACCAGAGAGGTGACATTCCATGTCCCAATGGCCAGCTTCTGTAGCCGAGGATCAGACCGCCAGGGTCCCCGCCCTCGGCCACCACCCATTCCACAATGCACCCGACCCCTTTGGCCCCTCCCACAGGTGGTGAGCCTATGGGAAGGGGGACCCACGTCTCCTCTTCGGGCTGTGCCCGGCCGAGCTCCATGGGTGAAAGCCCGGCCACCAGGCGCTCGCCAACGTGCCCCTCCTCCGGGCCTGGCTCCAGAGTGGGGCCCCGGTGACCCGCGTCCGGGCGAGGGAACATTGTTTCCATTTATATTATTCATCATAAGGGGTCTTGTGGGCTGCGCTTTGTCTCGTCCCTCACCTAGGACCTGTCTGCCTTGGGTGACCCTACTAGGGGCATAAAGCCCCTGACAGCATAGCTCCTAGGATTATTGGGACACTCAAACCCCTCCACCACGGTAAGGTGGCAGCCCAGGGAGGGGGTGAGTCTAATTCAATTATTCTTAATATCAGAATCATTCAGACAACTAAAACTGAACCTGAATCCAGCTATGACTTGTTGCTGTAAAAGGCAAATTTGTTTATTGTTTGTGTGTTTGTTTGTTGCGTTATCAAAATTATGTTGAGTACAAGATGTCAGCAAATATGTTTAGGTTGCATACACAAATAATTGGTGTGACTAAGAAAAAAATAGCAAAATTAAGAAAATCACCAAATGTGAATGTCATCGATTACTGTATTTTCCACAACATTTGTTACATTTTAATACAACAAAATGTGAAGTACATTGTTTTTTCATCAGGATCCATCAGAGATTAAAGTCTAAACCCAAATCTGAACCCAGCTGTGTGTCCTTGAAGAGCGATGTGTCAAAGGATCTTGGTATTGATTTTAAATCAGGCCAAACTCCATCAGCAGAGAGGTGAGCTGTCTCTAAATGTTGTAACTGTGTCAAATGGAACTGAGTCAGTCTGAAATAGTTTATTATGACTTGTTGCTGTAAAAGGCAAATTTGTTTATTGTTTGTGTGTTTGTTTGTTGCGTTATCAAAATTATGTTGAGTACAAGATGTCAGCAAATATGTTTATGTTGCATAATCAAATAATTGGTGTGACTAAGAAAAAAATAGCAAAATTAAGAAAATCACCAAATGTGAATGTCATCGATTACTGTATTTTCTACAACATTTGTTACATTTTAATACAACAAAATGTGAAGTACATTGTTTTTTCATCAGGATCCATCAGAGATTAAAGTCTAAACCCAAATCTGAACCCAGCTGTGTGTCCTTGAAGAGCGACGTGTCAAAGGATCTTGGTATTGATTTTAAATCAGGCCAGCCTCCATCAGCAGAGAGGTGAGCTGTCTCTAAATGTTGTAACTGTGTCAAATGGAACTGAGTCAGTCTGAAATGTTTTCATTCCAACATGTGTTTCATGTGAGCTCAGCTCTTTTTCACACTTTTCTATGTTCACATGTGAAGCGGTGTGTGTTGGATGTTTTCTCCAAACTCAGCAGTCAAAGTGAAAGAATGGATGTTGTAGGAGGAGTTTCTGAGTGTCTGTAGGTCACCAGGTGGTCCAGCAGGTGTCACCTTTGACCTTTGCTTCAAACACAGTGTAGGTAGGAACTTCCACTCAGGTGGCAGGTGTTGCTGGATGGAGGAGGACAAATAGTTTCTGGATCCTGACTCCACATGGACCTTTAGCTGGTGTTTGTCTCTGTGTGGACAGACAGAAGTGGAGCTAATTCTTCATGATTCCTCCACAGAGTGGACCAGCAGAGCTCAGAGGTTCCCAGTGCTCAGTCTGCCCAGCAACATCAAACACAGCTGGACTCCATATTTAAGGTGTGTTCATGTACAATAAGTACTTTTCCATGTGTTGTGTTCACTGTCATCTCCATGCTGCCCTTTGTAGACCAGTGGACTGTCAGTCTGTCCAACATGTAGACCAGTGGACTGTCAGTCTGTCCAACACGTAGACCAGTGGACTGTCAGTCTGTCCAACATGTAGACCAGTGGACTGTCAGTCTGTCCAACATGTAGACCAGTGGACTGTCAGTCTGTCCAACATGTAGACCAGTGGACTGTCAGTCTGTCCAACATGTAGACCAGTGGACTGTCAGTCTGTCCAACATGTAGACCAGTGGACTGTCAGTCTGTCCAACATGTAGACCAGTGGACTGTCAGTCTGTCCAACATGTAGACCAGGACTGTCAGTCTGTCCAACATGTAGACCAGTGGACTGTCAGTCTGTCCAACATGTAGACCAGTGGACTGTCAGTCTGTCCAACATGTAGACCAGTGGACTGTCAGTCTGTCCAACATGTAGACCAGTGGACTGTCAGTCTGTCCAACATGTAGACCAGTGGACTGTCAGTCTGTCCAACATGTAGACCAGTGGACTGTTAGTCTGTCCAACATGTAGACTAGTGGACTGTCGGTCTGTCCAACACGTAGACCAGTGGACTGTCAGTCTGTCCAACATGTAGACCAGTGGACTGTCAGTCTGTCCAACATGTAGACCAGTGGACTGTCAGTCTGTCCAACATGTAGACCAGTGGACTGTCAGTCTGTCCAACATGTAGACCAGTGGACTGTCAGTCTGTCCAACACGTAGACCAGTGGACTGTCAGTCTGTCCAACATGTAGACCAGTGGACTGTCAGTCTGTCCAACATGTAGACCAGTGGACTGTCAGTCTGTCCAACACGTAGACCAGTGGACTGTCAGTCTGTCCAACATGTAGACCAGTGGACTGTCAGTCTGTCCAACATGTAGACCAGTGGACTGTCAGTCTGTCCAACATGTAGACCAGTGGACTGTCAGTCTGTCAACACGTAGACCAGTGGACTGTCAGTCTGTCCAACACGTAGACCAGTGGTCTGTCAGTCTGTCCAACATGTAGACGAGTGGACTGTCAATCTGTCCAACATGTAGACCAGTGGTCTGTCAGTCTGTCCAACACGTAGACCAGTGGTCTGTCAGACTGTCCAACACGTAGACCAGTGGTCTGTCTCTCCAACATGTAGATCAGTGGACTGTCAGTCTATCCAACACGTAGACCAGTGGTCTGTCAGTTTTTCCAACACGTAGACCAGTGGTCTGTCAGTTTTTCCAACACGTAGACCAGTGGACTGTCAGTCTGTCCAACATGTAGACCAGTGGACTGTCAGTCTGTCCAACATGTAGACCAGTGGACTGTCAGTCTGTCCAACATGTAGACCAGTGGACTGTCAGTCTGTCCAACATGTAGACCAGTGGACTGTCAGTCTGTCCAACATGTAGACCAGTGGACTGTCAGTCTGTCCAACATGTAGACCAGTGGACTGTCAGTCTGTCCAACATGTAGACCAGTGGACTGTCAGTCTGTCCAACATGTAGACCAGTGGACTGTCAGTCTGTCCAACATGTAGACCAGTGGACTGTCAGTCTGTCCAACATGTAGACCAGTGGACTGTCAGTCTGTCCAACATGTAGACCAGTGGACTGTCAGTCTGTCCAACATGTAGACCAGTGGACTGTCAGTCTGTCCAACATGTAGACCAGTGGACTGTCAGTCTGTCCAACATGTAGACCAGTGGACTGTCAGTCTGTCCAACATGTAGACCAGTGGACTGTCAGTCTGTCCAACATGTAGACCAGTGGACTGTCAGTCTGTCCAACATGTAGACCAGTGGACTGTCAGTCTGTCCAACATGTAGACCAGTGGACTGTCAGTCTGTCCAACATGTAGACCAGTGGACTGTCAGTCTGTCCAACATGTAGACCAGTGGACTGTCAGTCTGTCCAACATGTAGACCAGTGGACTGTCAGTCTGTCCAACATGTAGACCAGTGGACTGTCAGTCTGTCCAACATGTAGACCAGTGGACTGTCAGTCTGTCCAACATGTAGACCAGTGGACTGTCAGTCTGTCCAACATGTAGACCAGTGGACTGTCAGTCTGTCCAACATGTAGACCAGTGGACTGTCAGTCTGTCCAACATGTAGACCAGTGGACTGTCAGTCTGTCCAACATGTAGACCAGTGGACTGTCAGTCTGTCCAACATGTAGACCAGTGGACTGTCAGTCTGTCCAACATGTAGACCAGTGGACTGTCAGTCTGTCCAACATGTAGACCAGTGGACTGTCAGTCTGTCCAACATGTAGACCAGTGGACTGTCAGTCTGTCCAACATGTAGACCAGTGGACTGTCAGTCTGTCCAACATGTAGACCAGTGGACTGTCAGTCTGTCCAACATGTAGACCAGTGGACTGTCAGTCTGTCCAACATGTAGACCAGTGGACTGTCAGTCTGTCCAACATGTAGACCAGTGGACTGTCAGTCTGTCCAACATGTAGACCAGTGGACTGTCAGTCTGTCCAACATGTAGACCAGTGGACTGTCAGTCTGTCCAACATGTAGACCAGTGGTCTGTCAGTCTGTCCAACATGTAGACCATTGGACTGTCATGCCAAAAATACACTACATGCGGTCCGGCTCCGCTCCGCAGGTCGCAGCTGAGCGAGTCCAATGTCCACTACATGCGCTCCGCTCAGGTACGCCTGGATGCGCCACTCCGAGACGCATGCACGGGAATTGCGAGATCGCGCGATAAATCAAGTGATGAATAAGTAAGTCAGAACAAAACAATTCATTCGGTGGAAGAAGGAGAACAACAGTAGAGACTGCCTCGCTGTCTGATTGTTTTGATCTTCTCTCGTAAATGAGCGACAGGAAGTGATTTATTACATTTCAGAATAAAATACTTGATGAACCCTGACTTCCGGTTTTGCACCTGATGGAGTAAGACGTGTCGGAGGGAGCTCCTGCAATCCTGCAAATTGTTCTTTTAAGAAAAGGTGCATTTGGGCATTTCATGTTGCCTGTCCTCTAAACTTTATAAGAGCTCTTTTATAAATCAAGATGCCTCCAAAATCTAAAAACACGATCAATTTGACGGCCGCAGCGGGGAGGTCTGCTCCCACGCTGTCATCACCGCCGCAGCTTGTGGAGACTTCACCGAGGGGCGCGGCTGCCAGGCGACAGCCAGAAGAAACTTCTTGGAACGTGTCGGAGTTTAAAGCTGAACTTCTCGGTGCACTCCGTGAAGAGATGGTGAGCATTTTTAAGACGGAGTTGGAGACGGCGCTGAATAATAATCTGTCCCAGATTAAGTCGGAGCTGCACAGCGTGAAGTCGGAGCTGAATGACAGCATTGTGGCTATTAAGTCGGAGGTGGATACATTAAAGGTGACTGTTGCAGGCATGGAGGGACCGCTGTCTTCATGCACTGATGATGTGATTTCACTCAAGAGTAATTTGGACAAGCTTTCGGTGCAGGTCCTCGCTCTTGATAATAAATGTGAGGAATTAGAGTCAAGATCTCGGCGGAATAATATTAGAATTATTGGATTTCCGGAGGAGCGTAACCCCATCAGCGCTAATATGATTTCCACCCTGCTTAAGGATGCGCTCGGCCTGGATAAGGAACCGGTGGTGGACCGGGCGCACCGATCTCTACAGTCCAGACCGAAGCCGGGTGAGCGGCCCCGCCCTATAATAGCTCGTTTACATTATTATACAGACTGCGCCGACATTCTACAGCGTGCCAGAGTCCAGCAGCGGGTAAAAGTGGGAGACGCCACAATCTCCATCTTCCCTGATTTTACTGCTCGGATTGCAAAAGCCCGTGCAGCTTTCAATGACGTCAGACGTCAGCTCAGAGAGGTTCCGGACATACGGTTTGGGCTGCTGCATCCAGCTCGACTTTGCATTACTAAAGGAGGTGTCACGAGAGAGTTTACTTCACCTGTGGAGGCGGCTGCCTTCGTGAAAACACTGAAGACAAAATAAAACTGCCAGCACCACCTTAAAATTAAAACTATGGCTTGACTGTAAGTAAAAGTTTCAATCAGATTTTTCTTTATTTTAAAATGACTTTTGACAGTGGTGGCTGTATTGCTTATTTGAAATATTTTTGATCTTGTTTAGTTTAATATGAAGTGAGTGACGCTGTTCATATTGTTCAGTTTAGGAAAATTTTTGTTTAGGCTTTTTAGGTTGGTCTAAACTTTAGACCAACTGGAGACACAAGAGGATTTGGTGACATGTAATATACTTATTCTGTTATTAAATACACGATCGTTTATATTTGTTTGCAGGAGCTCCAACTGAGTTGGGGTGAATTGAGGTTGATGGTTGGGTTCAAAACCTTAAGTTTAGTCTTTAGGCTTATGACTCCTATTGGAGTTTGCACTGGTATTCCGTCGTTTGGGGATGGGATAATGGTAAGTGCTATCTGGGGGAGGGATGTGGTGTGTTGTGTGTGTGTGTGTTTTTATTTTTTTATTTTATTTTTTTATTCTTTACCTGGTACGTGGGGGCGGAGGCTGAATGTTTCATCAATATTAACGCATATTTTACATGGCTAATGCAAATAACTCAAATGTAAGATTTATTAGCTGGAATATTAGAGGTTTAGGGTGCGCTGTCAAACGAAGTAAGGTGTTATCTCATTTAAAACGTTTGAAACCTGACATTGTTTTTCTACAGGAGACCCATATGAGAATTAAAGACCAGTCTAGACTTAAATGTTCATGGGTTGCAGAGGTACTCCACTCCAGTTTTAATTCAAAGTCTAGAGGGGTTGCTATTTTAATAGGTAAATCTGTACCATTCAAAATGTCTAAAGTCATTTCAGACAAAGATGGCAGATATCTGATAGTATTAGGTACTTTATTCCATGTATCCACCTTGCTAGTTAATGTATATGCTCCCAATTTTGACAATCCTGGTTTTATGAATAAGCTGTTTGAAATTTTGCCATCTTTGAATGACTCTGTTTTGATTTTTGGTGGGGATATGAACTGTACTATAGATCCTCTGTTAGACCGTTCTAAACCTGTTCTAACCCAATCATCAATGGCTAGAACCCTAAATAGTTTCATGTTAAATAATGGTTGTGTTGACCCCTGGAGATCTCATAATCCGAACAATAAGCAATATTCTTTTTATTCACCTGTTCATCAGACTTTTTCACGTATAGATTATTTTTTTATAGATGCTAAACTTATGCCTAAAGTATCAAATGCTACATATCACCCAATCATTATTTCGGATCATGCTCCTGTCTCTTTTGATCTTCAGATTGCACCTGGGCCTCGATATCCCTCTCAATGGCGATTTAACACCTCATTATTATTAGATGATAAATTTCACAAATTTATTACGGACGCAATAGAGGATTTTATTGCACTTAATGATTCTGATTCTGAACCAATTTCTAGGGCGCTCCTGTGGGATTCTTTGAAGGCATATTTACGTGGTCAGATAATTTCATATTCTGCGCATGTGAGGAAATTGAAGATGTCAAAGATTCAGAAGCTTGTATCTGAGTTGGAATTGGTTGATCAACAGCTTGCAGCTACTCCATCTGATAATCTTTCAAAGCGTCGTTTGGTCCTACAAACTGAGCTGGATCTTATTACAACTAATGAGGCGGAGCGCCTTATGCTTCATTCTCGTGCTAGGTATTATGAACATGGAGACAAGCCAAGCAGATTATTAGCTCATCAATTGCGCCGCCAAGCAGCTTCACGTTCAATATGTCGTATTACAGACGGCTCGGGGGTCCAGCAGGAGGACATGCAAACTATTAATTTGGTTTTTTCATCATTTTATGAGTCCCTGTATAAATCTGAACTTCCAACAGATCTGACTGATATGCATAAGTTCCTGGATGAGCTTCAGTTTCCTTCTTTACACCCAGAATTGATTGATCATCTAGAATCTGGTCTGACTATCCAGGAGTTAAATACCTCTTTACAAAATATGCAAAATAATAAAGCTCCGGGACCTGATGGATTCCCATCTGAGTTTTTTAAAGTATTTCAAGCTAAACTTATTCCATTGCTTTATTCTGTCTATGTTGAGTCTCTGTTACTCGGTTCACTTCCCCCTTCACTAAGGCAAGCTTCTATCAGCGTTCTCTTAAAGAAAGACAAGGATCCTGATCTCTGTACCTCCTACCGGCCAATATCTTTAATGAATGTTGACACAAAGATTCTTGCAAAGGCCCTGGCTCAAAGACTTGAAAGAGTTCTCCCAACAATTATCTCCAGGGAGCAAACTGGCTTCATAAAGGGACGTCAACTTTATTACAATGTTCGTACATTGTTGAATGTTATTTATTCGAGGGGGACTTCACTAGCGCCTGAGGTTGTCATAACAATTGACGCTGAGAAGGCATTCGATCGGGTTGAATGGAGTTATTTGTTTGTCGTTTTGGAAAAATTTGGATTTGGTAAAAACTTTATATCGTGGATACGCCTTCTTTACACTTTGCCCTGTGCCAGTATTATTACCAATAATAACAGATCCGGATATTTTCTTTTAAATAGAGGATGCAGACAAGGTTGCCCCCTATCGCCCCTTTTGTTTGCACTTGCAATAGAGCCTTTGAGTATTTTTTTGAGATCCTCTCCAAGTGTTAATGGAATCATCAGGAGCCATACAGAAATAAGATTGTCATTATATGCAGACGATTTGCTTCTATATGTTACTGATCCAATAAGAACTTGTCCCGCAATTGTGAAATTTTTTCACAGATTCGCCCATTTCTCAGGGTATAAAGTTAATGTCATCAAGAGTGAATGCTATCCTGTTAACCACTTGGCCTTACAACTCTCCCAATCGGATGTCCCTTTTAAGCTATGCCCTTCAGGTTTTCGATATCTTGGGGTCAACATAACCAGATCTTTTAAGTCTCTGTACTCTAAAAATTTTCTTTCACTTTTGGTGGACATCAAAAAAGACTTTCAAAAATGGGAATCCCTCCCACTCTCTTTGATAGGGAGAATAAGTACTGTTAAAATGAACATCCTGCCAAAATTTTTGTTTCTTTTTATATGTCTACCTGTATTTTTACCAAAAAGTTTTTTTAATTCTTTAGATTCAGCTATTGGTAATTTTTTGTGGAACGGCAAAACACCCAGAGTAAGACAAAAAACACTTCAGAACTGTAAGTTTCATGGTGGTCTTTGCTTACCAAATTTTCGATTTTATTACTGGGCAGCTAATATTAACAAAATTGCTTTCTGGTCTAATCCCGTTGATATAACCTGGTGTGAATTAGAAATATATTCATGTCCCTCAGCTTCACTTTCAGCTTTGCTTACAGGTCCAACTTCTGTGAATCCCTCAGGCCAAACTACCAACCCCATAGTTGTAGATACATTCCGGATATGGTTTCAGTTTAGGAAACAGTTTAAATTTACAGACCCCATAGTCTTGACCCCAATTTTAAAAAACCCATTGTTTAAACCTGCTCTTACTGATCCAACATTCTCCTTATGGCAGAATAAAGGACTAAAATGTTTCAAAGATTTATTTAGAGAAGGGTTGTTTTGCTCTTTCACTGATTTAGCTTCTAAATTTCATCTCCCACCCTCTCATTTGTTTAGATATTTTCAGATAAGAGCTTGTGCAAAATCCTTATTTCCTAATTTTCCTCATCTGCCTCCTGAACAGCCGTGGAGCGAATTTATACAACTTAACCCATTGCAAGGGTCCTTAATTTCAAAGATTTATAATTCTATTCAATCATATGATGTGTTTTTAACCACAAGCACTAAGAGAGCTTGGGAGCAGGAATTGGGGCTAGTTTTTGATGATCACTGGTGGGAGAAAGCTCTGATGGCTATTCATAATACCTCTATATGTGCCCGCCTGAGTCTGATACAGTTCAAAGTAATATTCAGATGTCATTACTCAAAATCTAGACTGGCACGGATCTACCCTAATGTAATAGATGTTTGTGACCGCTGTGGAGGCTCGCCCTGCAATCTTACACATATGTTTTTTTCGTGCTCAGCCCTTGTGAACTTCTGGCAAATTTATTTTCATACCATATCGATTGTACTTTCGAAAACTATTGACATCTCGGCTTATACTGTCATATTCGGTCTCCCGGAGCAATATAGTCAATACTCCACAAGAGAGTTGAAGGTGATAGCTTTTACTTCTTTGA
>JBBPBX010047318.1:0-26209 GCA_038048925.1 Garcialebias charrua | reverse complement strand
TATACTACTACTTACTACTTGTATTACTATTCCTACTTCGCAGTTTTTCACATATCGCGGGGCTTCAGGGTACAAATCCCCTGCAATAAACGAGAGACTACCGTATTTTTCGGAGTATAGGTCACACCCGAGTATAGGTCACACCATCCAATTATTGCAAAAGAATTGGAAAAATCCATATATGGGTTACACCTGAGTATAGGTCGCACCAACGTCAAAATGTGGACCAGTACTGTGTATTGTACAAATGTGATAATATACTATACCATATACTTTGTAATATACCACTAGACTTTTATCACAACGTATTGTCCTCAGATTTGGTGAGAAACCTCCTTTAGATTTTTTAGTGTTGAACACAAGTAAAAATGTATAGTGGTAATGTTGCTGTTTTTTTTATTTTTTTTTATTTCTCTGGAAACACAAGTGGTGCCGACCTGACGCTGTGTGTTAAAGTGCATTAAAGTTTAAATGTCTTTAAAACCACACAGCTGAATTTCCATAAACTTGGTGAGAAACATGCTTCAAAGTAAGACAATGTGATAGGTTGCTTTATTATTTGTTATTCACCTTTAAACAGTGGTCATACATAACAGCGTGAATACAGCCCAGCTGTAAAGGTTGTTGTAATCGAGCACTCTGGATTTGAGCGAGAGTAAGTTTTCCGAATCCGGGGAAGACTTTACCACAGTGATTCTTTTCTGAGTGCTCATACCGATAATAATTTAATCCACAATGCGCAGCAGCATCAGAATCTATCCATGTCTTAGACCAAGCGTGCAGTAAATCTTGATCAACATCTGTAGATTAGCCATCGTGGTAGCTTCATGCGTATACTAGCATGCAGTCTAAAAGCATAGCCTACTACCGCCATCTGGATGAAATGATCACATTTGTACAATATAATCACGTTTGTACGATAAATTATCACATTTGTACAACAATAATTATCACGTTATAATGTGATAGTGTTCAAAATTTTATTTTTTTCCTTGACAGCAATGTGCTTCCGTAATTGAATGATTAATTTCCTGCTGAAATGTTACTGTTCAGACATTGAAGATGCTACCATAGTTATTGGTTTTGTTAAATATTAAAGGCTGTGTAAGCCTTCGCCACAAGGTCTAAAAGTTAGCCCTGTGTAGCAGTTTAAAAAAAAATACAGTATACATGTAAAGTTGTGTTTTTGTGTTATTTTACCATGGGGAGAAATTTTTTTAATCAACGACATTTATTAAAGAAAATTAATGACAGTGGCGCAGAGAGGTTAGAAAGTGTAATCAGAAAGTTGCTGGTTTGAATCCCCAGACGGACAACAAAAGTGAAAGGTGATTCACTCACACCTGACTCCAAGCTAATTTGCTCCACACTGGTCCCTTGCACAAGACCCGTAAACACCACCCCCACCCCCCAGCTGCTCCATGGGAGCCTTGGATGGCAGCCCTCTGTAGCCGTTTACGCATTGGCCAGCCCTCCCCGGCTCTCCCAGCTTCTAACCCGGGTTCGGCGTCTTCGCATTTACCTTTTCCGCCCGGGATCCACCCTTGTTCTGGAACCATCTTCACCGTGGTTCTTATCGGGCCGAGCCCGACAGAGCCAGTTTCACGTCATGTACTGCTCTCATTTGATTCGTTGTTTGCAGCAGGGGCGGGACTCATTCAAACAACCTCAGCGCGAGGGTTGAATTTCATTCAAATTTAACTACAGAAACGAGAAACCCCTAAAACAATTGTTAGCTGAATTAGTCTTTCTGAGTTAAATTTTTGTTAATAACTGATCACAAATCAGCTTATGTTACAACGTAAATAACAACGAAGCGCGCACCCATTTCCGCCTTTCAGCGCGGCTTGAATGTCATTAAAATATAACTAATGTTGTCTAACTGTTGCGCGCAGCCAGGGTTTTAAAATATGACTAATAATCTCTAACTCCTTTGCGTATCTAGAATGTCAAGAGTGGTGATTCCTTCATAAGCAACATGAACTCCTAAAAAAAACAGTCCGCCGCTGTGGCTTACGGGGTTAATGCTGTTGTGTCTTAACCAGACGAAGCGGGTTCGCGTCCCACCTGGGACAATGGCCCTCATGCACGAAAATGTTCTTATTCTTATCCTAAATTCCTCCTACTTTTGTTCGTACGAAGCGTTCGTACGAACATGCCACGTCAGATCCAACAAAGTCTTCTATCCACAGGAAAAGCGTGTAAACGGGCTGCTTAAAGTTGATGGATCCCACCTGTTCTACTCACCTGCGCGTGCTCGCGGGAATGTAATTTACATAATTTCCACCCCTCAAAACACCATATAAGGCCACGCTTCCTGCCTTCTGACAGCAGGAAGTGTCCATTCATTCAAACTCAAGAAGTAAAAGGAGGAACTTCACGCGTTCGGAGATCTGCTCTCAGTGGCGCTGTGGCTACCCCCCCACCCCCCGCAAGTGTCGGATGGTCAAATATCTTTAATTTTAGTGTACTGTGTTACAGTTTCACTTATTCAGAAGAGCTGTGGCGCACCGCTACCCCACCCCCCCCCCCGCAAGTGTCGGATGTGTTTTTCAACAGAAGCATTTTAAATTGTCTCGAAACTACAGTTAACATCATATTAATATTGTAGTGCATATGTTTTGTGTCCCGTGGGTCGTACAGTATCAGAAATCAAGAATAAATGGTTTGATCTGAAATTGGCTTCAAACAAACATCTCACCGCAGCACGGACAGGAGGTGGTCAGGAGATGGTGGACAATAAATGCCACGCTGCAAGATGCCAACATGTTTTGCAGCACAAATGATGCGCGCACCTCCTGGTCAGCGCGCGCCTCCTGGTCAGGGCGCCTCCTGGTCGGCGCGCACTGGTCGACAGGGCGCCTCCTGGTCAGGGCGCAACCACATTCTGCAGGTTATATTTCGGATCAGATATAATAATCTATTGCTCTGATGGTGTTTGGCACAGCAGTCCAGCATGAAGATCAGTCTTAATTCGTACTTGTTCTGCGGCGGTGTATGGGAATTTTATGTACCTGGGTGTTAATATGAGGAGCGGCTTTGATGACCAAGGGGAGCGCACGACTCACTGAAGCCTGCGCGACACACCAGACAAATTAAACCTAAAATTATAATTCTAATTCAAACAGAATAACCTATTGTCAAGAATAATTATGGTGCGTGAATATTTTAAACCCAAAATATTCTCTAAATAACGAAATATGAAGTTATTAGTGGAGAAATCCCGTCTGGATGACAGCAGACTGACGCTCCTAAATTATACGACAGGTCCGGACCACTCGTAGATTTTGTTCGTATCTGAAGAAAATCGTAGGATACGAAAACATTGTTGGGTGCCACAAATGATCCTAAATCACTCGTACGAACAGTTTAAGAACAAATCTGTGCGTACGAACGGTTCGTGCATGAGGCCCAATGTTGTGACTCCTGAGTTCCCACTTTAATGTAGGACTGATGATGAAATCTCAAAACGCCAATCACTTGCGTATTTTATCTTTGTGTGTGTGTGTTTTCTTGTTCTTTTCCTCAGTGATGACTCATGGCACCGCTGTCAGCCCACTGTACCATTTCACGCTAAGTGACGGCACGACGCTCAGCGCTCAGACCCGCTGCAAGTTCTGCTGCCCCTCCAACCCTGACGTTCAGCCCTTCATTATGGGCATTCACACTATTGACAGGTGCTGTTTCAGACAAACGTGCACAAACAGTGATGCTTGTTTTTGTGAATATAACTCTTAAATGATAATATATGATGGGTCTTCTGTATTTCTGTAGTCGGGGATGCATTTTCAGGTAATGCATTCTTGTCAGAAGGTTTAGTTTACGGTAAATGCTATGCTAATTAAGTATAAACGTTTTGCATGACGTAGCTCGTCTTTATCACCTGTCTGTAGGTTTGTCAGCAATTGAGTTAACGCTGAGCTGTTCTAAACATAAGATTGATTGTATATCTGAACAAACTGAAGAAATTTCCAGTGGTAAGCTGATGCAATTTTGCACAATGTGTTTGTAAATACAGTTATTGATTTATTAATGATACGCCCGTCGAACACCAGACTTACAATGGGATTGTCTCTACACACCTAAACTTTCTTACCTCGCCCATAACTTCTGCTCCACTAAAGATAATTTTACAAAACTTTATACATAAATGCATCATCACCAGATGGAGCGTCTCGTCCTTTTTCATCACCCCGGCTCCAAGCTCAAGGTCACAAATGAAGGTCAAAGTCACAACAAGGTCTTTGCTTGCTCCGTCCATAACTTCTGATTCACTCAAGATATTTTAATGATATTCAATACACATTTGTACCACCACTAAGCAGTGTGTCAAATAGTCTTTTCATCACCCCAACTTAAAGATCAAGGTCACAAGTCAAGGTCAAATGTTTTTTTTTTCATATCCGGGCCATTGCTAAATCTTTTGTCACAAGCGTATAATGTGCCATATGCAATAATATTGTATTTCTTTGCTTGTAATTTCCAGTTCTTAGAAAGAAAATCAAATGTATTAAATCTAATTGGCCTCCTGATTTTACAGTAAAAATTTAGTCATTGCTAGAAACAATATGTTTGTTTATTAAATTTGTTCTTTTTTTTTTTACAAAAAAAACACAATACAAAACAATCCCATAAATGATAACGTACAAAATATATTTTTTAATGAAACATAGCAGAAAGAAGAAAAAATCTTATTGTATCTGCCCCTTTTTCAAACAATCAGTTCAAACAATAATAATCTTCCAGTAACAGAACAAAATGAATAACTCTTTCTAATTTTCTAACTAATACAATATACATTACGCTACTTCATTATTTTATTTTTTTAACAATTTAGTTTTGATCATTTTCTTAAATGTAAACATTGACTTGGCATTTTTAACTTCATTCTCCAAACCATTCCATAATCCAATTCCCTGGATTGAGGTAGAACGTCCCTTCAAACTAGTTCTGTAATTTTGGTTTTACAAATATCTCTGTCCCCTTAAGATTATAACAACTTTGTCTTTTAACAAAATTTATTTGGATATTTAAAGGTAATATGTTATTCTAAGCCCTATACATAACTGATAAAATATTATAATCTACCAAATCGTGGAACTTCAATAACTTCAGTTGATAAAATAATGTGCTTGATGGATGACAGTAATGTTTTCTAGTGATAATTCTTACAGCTCTTTTCTGTAAAACAAAAATAGGCTTTGTGATTGTTTTACACGTTATCTACGGTAAATAAGGTGGATTTAAAAAAAATCTTGTCGTTCATCCTCCTTGTTAGGATTTATTTATGAACAAAAGGTGGATTTAAAAAAATCTTGTCGTTCATCCTCTTTGTTGGGATTTATTTATGAACAAAAGTTTTACTCATGGGTAAAAAGAAGAGCTGAACTCATCTCAAACACTTGAATGTGCCTGTGCACCTTCCATGTTGTGCTGCTTCCTCACGTTAAAGGGATTTACTTTTCTTGTCTCTCTCAGGGAACACAACACTGCTAGCTCTCAGGAAAACACTAACCCCAGCCTTCCACCGACCCCCAACAGTATTGCTCAGACTCCCTCCCGATCCCCTTCGCTCCCTCCAGGCAGCAACTCGAATCAAGGCGCGGTACCTCTCGCAACCTCAAGCCTTCATACCAACAACGGCAACGCCCCCTCCCTCGGACAATGTCCAGCCACACCCACAGTCTACCTGACCACCTGTCGGACAAACGGTTCCCCGCAGGTCAACAGCCTCTCTCCTCTCAGCAGTCCACACACAGCCACCTCTACCTCTTTTATGTCACCCAGGATGCCACGTGTTAGTCCTGGGTTAGGGGGGAGCCCTCGGGTGCCAGGGAACCCCTTCTCTCCCTCTACGCCGGGTCTCCAATCCCCAGTGGGGGCTTTGAGTAGTGGGGGATGCCTCACTAGGCGCCACTCCGGTGGTGATGGTTATATTGGTGCAAATGGTGGATCATCAGGGTCTTTCCATGGACTTCAGAGACAAGCCAGTGCACCCACTGGCTCCTCAACCCGGCCACCATCAACAAACCCCTCAGAGGCAGAAGATGTGGGGGAGGACTCTGCTAAAGCCCCCCTTCCTTCTGCCTCACAGCTGGGTAACACCAGACATAACCAGCTCCTGGACAGCAGTGGGACAGGAGTTGAATCGCTCAACAGCATCCACTGCACCTCATCACCTCATCCTCTGAACCCCTCCCCTGTTCCTCAGTGCCCCGCCGCTCACAGCAGCCTGACGGAACGACACAAGATCCTGCACAAGCTGCTGTTGGACAGCAGTCCAAACGACTCATCCGCCGCCGCCGCGGAGGAAGGACTAAACAAAAACAACGTCGAGATCAAGAAGGAGTCGCCTGCCAGTCCGGCTCTGAGCACAGCGCCTCACAAGCCCGGCTCCAGAGAACCGCAGGACCACCAGCTGCTCCGGTTTCTTCTCGACACGGACGAAAAGGTGGCGCCTGCTGTTACAGCATTAAAATGTATTTAGGACAGCATGTTTAAATAACGTTTGTTTTTGAAGGATTTGGGGGATCTTCCGCCTCCATCGGCTCTGAGCCTTCAGACGGTTCGAGTGAAGGTGGAGAAGAGAACCAGTGTCGATGGACTGGCCTGTTCCGGTTCAGCCGTTGCAGCTGGAGGAGCGGGCAAACCAGCAGGAGTCTCCTGCAGCCCGGCTGGCATCAGCCCCAAATCGAGTCCCGATCAACACATCGGAGAGAACCGCCGGGACAGCAGAGACTCCACGGTACAGTCGCATCAGACGGCCATTTTTCTAAAACTAATGTGTTTGTCACTAGGCCTGTCGTGATAAACAATAAATCAATGACAGGTGGTCCCCGACTTACGAGCGAGTTCCGTACTTATGAGTTGCTCGTAAACCGAAAATTCGTAATTCGGGACTACCTTTTTTTATTTATTTATTTTTTTTTATTTTTTTTTTTTAATATATACCGCACGAGCACATACATGTGCGGTAATGAACAGTTACCAAGCATTTCAACTATCCTAACACTTTAAAATACTTTAAAATACAGTATTAATAAAAAATATAAAAAATTAATTTCTTACTTTGAGCTGAGCTGTTTGCCTCCCTCCGCTGTGTTACGTCCGAGCTCCCAGGCTTCCTGTAGCACCATGCAGTCCAAACCCTTTACAGGAAGGACTGTTAGTATGCTATCTTCATACATTTGGAGCCAGAAAAAAGTTTTAATAAGTTTTAATAACTTACCAAAAGCCGTCTGCCAGCGCCGCCATTAGCAGCACCTGTTAGCATTAGCCCCTCCGAGTCCGCAGTTACGGGCAGTCCAGTTTAGCTGCAGCTTCAAAAAGGCTGTCGGCTTTGTTATTCCAAGTTAGCTGGGTGTCCCCCGATATCTTCTGCTTCCAGTCCGACATCTCTGATCGCACAAAGCCGGCTGTCGAATCTGCAGCTCTGGTGGGGTCCGGTTTAGCATGTTAGCCTTAGCTCATACCATGAGCTGCTGGTCTCGCGCGGTGCTGTGGGAGCGATCGGCGGAGCGATCGCGGCTGCTGCTCCAGTCCTGAGACATTCACAGAGTTCAGGGAGTGTTTCCAGTTAATTTATCCGTATGAGGCATCCTCTTATGGGAGAAACAGTCCTCCAAACCGGCTGCCGAGTGCCGAGACTCTGGAACTAATGAATGTAAAATGGCGGAGGCGGTATTTCCGGTTCCTGGTTCCCGCAGGAAGTTGTTCAAAAAAGCATGAAATTATTTAAAAAAAAATAATAATAATGATACTTTACCTATTTATAAAGCCATTTAAAACAACCACAGCTGCAACAAAGTGCTGTACACATGAAATTAAGAACATTTAAAAATATATATATATTTATTTTTTATTTTTTTCATATTTTTATTAATTATGATAATCTCGTAAAGTCGGACGCTCGTAGGTCAGGGCGCTCGTAAGTCGGGGACCACCTGTAAATGAAAATTATCAACCTCATTTTCATTTATTGGCTTCATCATTTCTTTGTGATGACAAAAGGTCAACTCCTTTGTTCTTCACTGACCCTTCCCTTTCTCTTTTCTCTTTAAAATCTGTTTGAACCGTCCCAAATCGCATTTTTGGATCGTTAAAAGCAGCTATGCTGAGAAGCTAAGCTACGAGCTAAGCTAACAGGCCAACCTCGGGTGGGGGGTGGGGGGGTGTCTCCGTCTTGTCGAAGCTCCAAAATTCACGGTTGAAACCCATGCCTTCGTGTTAAAAGTTGTTTTTCCTCTGCAAAGAGAAGCTGAGAACTTGCTGGTGAAGATTCTCAGTCGTCCAGGACATGATAAAATCAAAAAAGGCGTTCAATACAGAACAACTGGACTTTATTTGTAACAGAAGACGTTTCGCTTCCCATCCGGGGAGCTTTATCAATTCAATGAGCAGGCCATGAGAGAGAGAAGCTATAAACAGGCTGAGATGACACGCACCAACCTATGCAAATTGTAAGCTAACACACACACATACTTGAGATAACACATACCTGTGACCCATTCAAAGTTCAGCGTGTGGAAGCAGGGCTTACAGAAGACACACACACACACATCCTACTGTATGTAAATTGACAAATCACACCTCACATTACATATAGTAGGATGTGTGTGTGTCTTCTTCGGCATCATCAGTCAGGAGTTTCAGCAAACTGTTTCTCCACCAAGCAGTAAACACCCCAAGTGGACCATCCAGTTTGCTGGAGCCAAGATGGTGTTGAGCATGAACTTTCTTGTTAGGTTAAACCACACAGAGCGTCCACCATTTTGAGGACAGAATAAAGGAAGAAGAGACAGCCCATGTCACGTCAAATGGCCTCCGTCCCATTTTTTTTTTAAGAGACACACTGCTCGCTCCCTCACTATCCATCCTTTGGTTCAAACTGTCTTATACTGCCATCCAGTGGTCAAAAAAAGGTACTACACTCAAAACAAATTTCACTCAACTTTTATTTAGGCAGGTTAATCCCATTGAGCCTCGAGGACTCGGTTACAAGAGAGACCTGTATTTAAATTGACCAACCTTTCTTCTTAAATTTAACAATACTGTAATTACTAATTATTGTCAAATTTCAAACATTATCGTTTATCGCAATAATTTTTGAGACAATTAATCATCCCGCAAAATTTGTTGTCATGACAGACCTAATTGTTACACCTTTAATTTTTCTTTAGCTGCATCATTACTTTGCCCATCTCCACTCACATTGTACCAGCCTCGCCCTGCTTTTGGCTGAACTGAAACCTGGTAGTGTGCATCTTTTTTATGTTTTGTAGAGATCCACAAACCGGGCACGCTTTAACCAAACACATAAGCATTAACTGGATTAAACTGAGCTGATCTCTGTTCTAACTGGGTCCAGTTATTCACAACATTCTGCAGAGTCAGAGTCGGAGAGATTTATTTGTCATTCGCATCTCATGTGGTACATGTGGTGGAATGAGATTATGTACACTGGGTCCCAGTTACATCCAACAATAAAATGTAAAAGAAAAACAGTAATAAGATCTAAGATATGATCTAAGATATGAACTAAGAACGACATCAACAAAAAATACACTAAGCACTAATATCATAAAAACATGTGAGGTGAGAGAAAGAAAACTTTACACATAGACGGGAGTGTTTTTGTGTTCAGCTCTGATGCAGCATTGAGTGACCAGACAGCAGCTGTAAACAAAGTTAAATGTTTATTTTCTTGGACTTTGGGTCCACTGTAGCTTTAGTTACCGACTCGAGCCTTTAAACTCATTGGCTTTTGATCTTTTCTCTCCCCTTCTCTCGTTTGCTGCTCCCCTTTCTCTCTCTTTACCACATTCTTTAAGTGTTCACATGTTTTTACAGTATTGCACCACTCTCTCCTTCCTGCCCTTAGATATCAGCTGGACCTGTTGATAAGGACCCTCTCAACCAGCTTCTGCCGGGCCTCAGAGGGTCGCTCGGGGCCAGTCAGGGCAGCAGGGATTCAGTAAACCCCGGAGGAGGACTTCAGTCTCCAACCTCCCAGCCTCCAGCTCAGCTCCAGTCCCCCGTGTCTCAGCTGCAGTCCCCACTGTCCCAGCCTCAGTCTGTTCCCCAGCTCCAGTCCCCGTCGTCTCAGTTCCACCCCCCCTCCCCACTAAAACTGCAGTCACCGAATCACCTCCAGCCGGGCGAGGCCTGCACTCCTTGCAGTGTAAATGTGAAGAGGGAGCCTCCTGGGACCCCTAGCAGAGGTACGTTTTCATCTCTTCAACAAGGGGATTTAGCATTTCTTGTAAAACACACTAAACCATTTGCTCAGGGGGGTGTAGCACTGCTGGTGGGTTTGTGAGCTGCCGTGTTGTCTTTTGCAAAGACAAAACACACACGTTCGTGCCAGACAGTTCAGCAGGTGTGAGGCTAAAATGATGATAAACCAAAACTAAAAGACCTGCAGACTGAAGTGTTCTGTGCTCAGTGCATGTTGGCATCCTCTGTCACCTGGTGGCAGTCTGATGGTTACGTGGATGATTTTGAATGTACCGTTTAGTTTTGTTGTGAGGACAGAGATAAAACTCACAATGGAACACAATTTGCTTTGAGTTATAAGTGTGAAGATATTGAAATGTTCTCTGTAAATTTTGCACACACTCTTTGTAATGTAAGCTTTTGAAAAACAATACAATTTGTTGTCAGCTCCTCTCTGTTCACACATCAGCATTCAAACAATGCACAACGTCATCTTTGAAGGCTTTGCTGTTTTACGCTTTTTAGGACTGCACATGCATCCAAGTCCAGTAATTACAGGTGCTGGTCATAAAATTAGAATATCATGAAAAAGTTGCTTTATAATTCCATTCAAAATGTGAAACTTGTATATTATATTCATTCATTACACACAGACTGATATATTTAAAATGTTTATTTTTATGTTGATGATTAGAACTGACAACTAATGAAAACCCCAAATTCAGTATCTCAGAAAATTAGAATATTATGAAAAGGGTCAATATTGAATGGTAAATGGAGCTTATTTATATAGCGTTTTCCAGCCCCCTATGAGGGGCCCCAAAGCGCTTTACAATACCAACCATCCACCCATTCATACACACATTCATACACCGGTAGCGGCAGACTGCCATGCAAGGCGCTTTCCAGTCCTACCGGGAGCAACTCGGGGTTAAGTGTCTTGCCCAGGGACACAACGACACATGGTGTGGGGAACCGGGATTTGAGCCTCCAACCTTCCGATCGGGGGACGACTACCATTACCACTACGCTACGGCCGGCCCATGAAGACATCTTATGCCACACTCTAATCAGCTAATTAACTCAAAACACCTGCAAAGACCTTTAAATGGTCTCAGTCTAGTTCTGGAGGCTACACAATCATGGGGAAGACTGCTGACTTGACAGTTGTCCAAAAGATGACCATTGACACCTTGCAAAAGGAGGGCAATACACAAAAGGTCATTGTTAAAGAGGCTGGCTGTTCAGAGCTCTGTGTCCAAGAACATTAATAGAGAGGTGAAGGAAAGGAAACAATGTGGTAGAAAGTGTACAGGCCATAGGGATAACCACACCCTGGAGAGGATGGTGAAACAAAACCCATTCCAAAATGTGAGGGAGATTCACAAAGTGTGGACTGCAGATGGAGTCAATGCTTCAAAAACCACCACGCACAGACGTATGCAAGACAAGGGTTTCAGCTGTCACATTCCTTGTGTCAAGCCACTTTTGAACAAGAGACAGAGTCAGAAGCATCTGGAACTGCTGCTGATTGGTCCAAAGTTATGTTCTCTGGTGAAAGTAAATTTGACATTTTCTTTGGAAATCAAGGTCCCAGAGTCTGGAGGAAGAGGAGAAGCACAGAATCCACGTTACTTGAGGTCCATTGTCAAGTTTCCACAGTCAGTGATGGTTTGGGCCATGTCATCTGCTGGTGTTGGTCCACTGTGTTTTCTGAGGTCCAAGGTCAACACAACCATCTACCAGGAAGTTTTAGAGACTTCCTGCTGCTGACCAACTTTATGGAGATGCAGATTTCATTTTCCAACAGGACTTGGCACCTGCACACAGTGCCAAAGCTACCAGTACCTGGTTTAAGGACCATGGTATCCCTGCTCTTAATTGACCAGCAAACTCGCCTGACCTTAACCCCATAGAACATCTATAGAGTATTGTGAAGAGGAAGATGTGATACACCAGACCCAACAACTCAGAAGAGCTGAAGGCCACTATCAGAGACACCTGGGCTCTCATAACACCTGAGCAGTGCCACAGACTGATCCACTCCATGTCATGCCACATTGCTGCAGTAATCCAGGCAAAAGGAGAAACAACTAAGTATTGATGCTGTACATGCTCATACTTTACATTTTCATACTTTTTATGTTCATACATTTGTACTTTTCAGTTGGACAACATTTCTAAAACTCCTTTTTTTTATTGGTCTTAAGTATAAAGTAATATTGTAATTTTCTGAGATACTGAATTTGGGGTTTTCATTAGTTGTCAGTTATAATCAACATTAAAAGAAATAAACATTTTAAAACATCAGTCTGTGTGTAATGAATGAATATAATTTACAAGTTTCACTTTTTGAATGGAATTACTGAAGTAAATAAATTTTTTCATGATATTCTAATTTTATGACCAGCACCTGTAAACACATTACAGATGACTTGCATAGCATAAATCTTATGATTTAAAGATAACGCTATGCAAGTCATCTTATACTGATCACATGATCAGGTCATAGGAGCTTCATCTCCAGTAAGAGGAGAGATTGTCTCTTCACTTTGTTCTCCTTCAAATAGCAGAGTTTAATTAACTTCCATTCATATTTATGAAGGATTTTCTATATAACACTTGAATGTTGACTGTTATTGACAATAGATAACACACCATACTTTAGATACATTTAAAAGATAATGCTTTACTCTTTTTTTAAATTATTTTTAAGCAGTTTTTTAGCGAACATGAGGAGTTTCATTCATTCACTAACTGTAAAAGTGGAGGGGTCCTACAGGAGGAGGGAACATTGCAGAGACGGTGTCGGCTCCTTTTTGGAAACTTTTTAAAAGGCAATATTAAAACCTCAGTTGTTTTTGTTTTTTTTAAGTATGCTAAAAGCAAGCAAGTATGCTAAAAGCAAGCAAGATGGCCGCGCTCAGAGCAGCCGCAGCTTCACGAGCTCCCGGTTCATCCTTAGTTCTTAGTAATTGTAATAATGTTTTTGTACCTGACTCTGCGCGTTTTTTGCGGGTGAATTACAGCCGAACTGAGCTGTTAAGAATTGGAGCGGAATTACCACAAGGCACGGCTGAAATCAGCAACGAGCTCAAATCAGAGCTCGGGAGATTGGAACTGCTACGATCATCTTTCTGGAAGCAGACGCGCTCCAGGGGAAAGAGGAGAAAGCGATGCTCTCGAGAAAAAAAGAGAGGTTGCCGAGCAGGAGTTATGACGAGACTGCGGACAGATGCTAAAACCGGGAGACCCCCGCTACCGGCTCTTTTCCTGGCTAACGTGCGCTCGTTGGACAACAAGATGGATGAGCTTCGTTTGAGAGTAACCACGTCGGAGGAGATGGGAAGGTGCTCGGTCCTTTGTCTCACGGAAACGTGGATAAATGAGAACACTCCTGACTCTGTTTATGAGCTGGACGATAAGCTATTTTTCAGAACAGACCGGAGCACCGAGAACACGGGGAAGACAAGAGGTGGTGGTGTTTGTATCTACGTGAACAAAGACTGGTGCACGAACTGTGCCGTGATCAAAAAGCTTTGCTCAGCTGCTGTGGAGCTGATCACGGTAAGATGTCGGCCGCATTATCTTCCTCGCGACCATGCTGTGATAATAATAACAGCTATCTACATAGCACCCGATGCTAATGCTAATGATGCCCAGAGAGAAATTCATGAGCTACTCACCTCGCTTCAGTGTAAATATCCTGAGGGGTTTTTCATTGTTTGTGGAGACGTCAATCACGTAAATCTTCAAGGCTCCCTCCCTGCCTTCCATAAGCACGTCTTCACAGCAACGAGAGGTGATAAGACATTAGACCAAGTCTTCACGAATGTAAAGGGGGCGTACACGGCGAAGACACGTGCAGCGCTGGGAGCTTCCGACCACTGCTCTTTGATTCTGGCTCCAAGAGAACTACCCCCGCTGAGACGGGCAAAACCGGAACAAAGAGTGATCAAGCTGTGGCGTCAAGATAGTTCCCCCATGCTACGAGACTGCTTTGAGAGGACAAACTGGTCTGTTTTCAGAGAAGCAGCCACTGATGGAAGCTCAGTTGATCTGGAGCTGTATGCTTCCTCAGTCCTGGGCTACATAAGTACATGCTCTGAAAATGTATCCATAAAAAAACATGTCAAATATTACCCAAATCAAAAACCGTGGTTAACTAAAGAGGTGCGCACCCTGCTGGCAGCCAGGGATACTGCATTCAAGTCAGGAGATAAAGAGGAGCTGAGAATGAGGAAAAAAGAACTGAGGGATGGCATTAAGAAAGCCAAAGCCACTTATGCACAGAGAATAGAGGGACAGTTCACCTCACAAGACCCACGGAGCATGTGGAAAGGTATTAAATGCATAACAGATTACAAAGGCAAGAATAAACAATGCCCCAGGGACCCATCTCTGCCTGATGCCCTCAACAAGTTTTATGCACGTTTTGATGATCCAAATAGACCAGCTAGCACCAGACTCACCTCATCACCAGATGAAGAGCATCTCAGAGTGACCGCAGCAGAAGTGAGAGGCAGTCTCAGAAAGATTAATCCCCATAAAGCAACTGGACCAGACAACATCCCAGGGAAAGTTCTGAAGGAATGTGCAGACCAGCTCTGTGAGGTGCTGGCTGACATCTTCACCACCTCACTTTCACTGGAGTCAGTTCCCACCTGCCTGAAGACTGCCACCATCATCCCAGTTCCAAAGAGCTCCACAGTGACTGGTCTGAATGACTATAGACCGGTGGCTCTCACCCCGGTGGTCGCTAAATGTTTTGAGAAACTGGTCATGTCCCACATAAAGAAAACCGTGAACACCAACGTGGACCCTCATCAATACGCATACCGTGAGAACCGATCAACAGAGGACGCCATTTCTTCCGTGGTCCACACTGCTCTCACCCACCTGGATCAGAAGGACTCATACGTGCGCCTGCTCTTTGTGGACTTCACATCTGCCTTCAACACCATGATCCCCCAAACTCTGATAGACAAACTATCTACACTTGGACTAAGCCCCTCTATTTGTAACTGGATACTAGACTTCTTAACAAACAGACCACAGTCCGTGAAGATCCACAACTTCTCCTCCTCCACCATAACCCTCAGCACTGGCTCTCCCCAAGGATGTGTGCTGAGCCCCCTTCTGTTCACTCTGCTCACATATGATTGTACAGCCACACTTCCAGGCTGTCATATTGTTAAGTTTGCAGATGATACAGCTGTGGTGGGCTGCATCACAAACAATGATGAGTCCAGCTACAGACAGGAGGTGGAGCACCTGGAGAGCTGGTGCAAAGAGAATAACCTTCACATGAATGTGAAGAAGACAAAGGAGATGATTGTGGACTTCAGGAGGAACAAACACACCCACGCCCCACTGAAAATGGGTGGGTCTGCAGTGGAAGTGGTCTCCAGCTACAAATACTTGGGTGTACACTTGAATGATAACCTCAGCTGGAGCAACAACACCACCAGCCTGATCAAGAAAGGTCATCAGAGACTCTACTTCCTCAGACGGCTGAGACGTGCTGGTCTGAGCAGCCCAGTTCTCACCTCGTTCTACAGGTGTGCAGTGGAGAGCGTCCTGTGCTCCAGCATCAATGTGTGGCATGGAGGCTGCACAGTTGAAGAGAGGAAAGCTCTACAGAGAGTGGTGAAGGCTGCACAGAAGTCTGTTGGAGTCAGACTCCCCACCATCGCGGACGTTTACACCTCCAGGTGCAGGAAAAGAGCCACCTGCATCATGAAGGATCTCACTCACCCAGCACACTCGCTCTTTGCCCCACTCCCCTCAGGACGGAGGTTGAGGAGCATCAAATGTAGAACCACTAGACTGAGGAACAGCTTCTACCCTGAGGCTGTCAGACTCATGAATAAATAAATAACAAGAATAAACACTGCAAAATATCACATCATGTTGATGCTGATCTGTTTCTTGTTGCTGCGTTTCACCTGTGACCATCTGCTCATAATGACTCATGTTCGTGCTGCTGTTTATAACGATGTTTTTCTACTACATTAGGGCTTAGAGTATTACTAGCTGATGCTTCTCTTAGTTAATCCTAGAATGTTATTACTGTTTTTCTCTTGCATTTGTTGTTTCTCTTGTAGTTGTTGTTGGATGTAACTGGGACCCCGTGTACATAATTTCGTTTTCATCACATGTACTACATGCGGTGCAAATGACAATAAAGACTCTCTGACTCTCTGACTCTCTAAATGGTCATACTTTGTTGTATCAATTTACATTTAAAATAAAAGTACCACCAAACAAAAACAATTACTGTAGGTGTTTTCTCTCTTATTTGAAAACGTAATTTATCCAAAAATACTTTTTTTCCCTGTGTTTAATGTAGGTTTTTTGTTTTGCTTCACCTCTTCATTGCAGGGCTTGGTGAAAACGGCCCGCCCTCCGGCTGTAGCCTTCAGAAGCATTCGTCGTTCGATTTCTGCAATCCTGCCACTCCAAGCCAACCGCAGGGCCAGGGAGACCCCTTCCAGACCTCCAAAGACAGCAGCCCTTTTCCTGAGGCTGAAGTTGCCAGCCTTTTTGGTTCAAGCACTGGTAACAGATTAGGACATTTCTTTCAGAACTTATTATATATATAAAAAATAAATAAATAAACAAACAACAAACTCTGGGAACTTTGTGGGTCTTATGGGTTTTATGATTTAAAATCCACAGTTTCTATTTGATCACAGTGGGTGAAAGCTTGAACCCTTTCATAGCTGATATTTTATTATCTATTTGCATTATATTCAAGCAGATATTAGGATTGTTGTGTAAATAATCTCTCGTTGAGCTCTTCCAGTTAGATGAAACCATACCATATATTTCTAAAGCACTTAAAATACAACATAGCAGCCATCCGAAGTGCTGTACAAAGATAAAAACAAACACAAAACAATAAGAACAATTATATATATATATATATATAAATATATATATACTGTATATATAATCAGAACATCACAAGTAAAAGAATACAACATTAAGACACAGATGCTAACTCACTCTAGGTTAAAAGCCAATGAATTAAAACATATAAAACTGTTTTTCAGGGCTAACCAAGATGGATGCGGGAGACTCCCAGTTCGAGCCTTTGACTCTGTCGGACACCTTGTCCTTCGATGGACTTGGACCTCCTTTACAGACTTCCTTAGCATCACCACAAGAGTGAGCATGACTGATCAGTTAACTCTTAGCGCTCTGGTGTTTCTGGTCTAAAATATTCGGAGAGATTTGTTTTTCTTTCTTTCTCTGAGCAGGCAGTGTGTGCCCTGTACACTGGATGAAGAGCTCGCCCCCCCGACCACACCTGAAGGTCGAAACGATGAGAAGGCTCTGATAGAGCAGCTCGTCTCCTTCCTCAGCGGGACCGACGAGAGCGAACTGATCAAACTGGACAAGGCCCTGGGCATCGACAAACTGGTACAGGTGAGTGGTTGAAAACCTGAGCGTGGACGGTTTGGTCTCACAAAGAGCAACTCCCAAGACTTGAGTCAAGAAAGGATGGAGCTTTTGTTAGATTTGATTAGATTAAACCCTTGGAAAGATTTGTTCAGGGAAATTAGAATTCCAGCAGCATCGTACAGGTGGTGGATGAATAAGGACAGTTAGCAAATACAGGTAGTCCTCGACTTACCAACGAGTTCCGTTCCTACGGCCGTTCGCATGTCGAAAATCGCCGTAAGTCGGAAAACGCACTAGCCGCCACTTATACATGTACTGTACATGTATGGTACTGTACAGTTACTAAGCACTTTGCCTATCCTAACACAGTACCCTACATAATTATCAAAAAACACATACAGTACATTTGGAACAATAATGAAGGAAAATAAAAATTTAATTTCTTACTTTGAGCTGGTCAAGCCTGTCTCCGTCTTTTAGCATGTTAGCTCGTTGCACGTCCGAGCTCTGCAGCTTCGTGCTGCTTCACGCGGTCCAAACTGTTTACAGGAAGGTCTGTTAGCATGTTAACTCCATACATTTGGAGCCATAATGAAGGGAAAAAGAGTTAATAACTTACCGTATTTGTCGGCGTATAACACACAGTTTTTTTACTCATTTGAATGTCCTGTGGGTTATACACCGAAGCGTGTTATTTATGGATTTTTTCCCATATTTTTAGATCCATTTTTGGCTCTGATATCGTCGTTTTTTCATTTTGGCCAAAAAATGGTGCAGTACCACTTTTGTCCGCTAGGGGAAAACTTCCAGAGAGTACACCGACCGTTTCTAGCTCGTGTCCGAAAAAAGCCTCATGCTCGGACTGAATGTCGCTGCCCGGCCTCCTGCTCTGGAGGTAGCTGCCATTAGCTGTGAGGTTAGCTGTTTTTTTAGCAGGATAACTCATAAACCACACCGCGGATTTTCTTGAAACTTACAGAGCGTAATTATTTGGTGGTCATTTACAAATTGTTAGCTGCAGAAGATATTTAGAGCTATAAAAAAATCGCTCTTTTATCTGTTAGCAGTTAGCTAACGTGAACAGATACCTACTGTTTAGATAAACAGCTCTTAAACCACTCTACAGATATTTTTTAGGCTTACACAGTGTAATTATATGGGTCTAATTTACAAACTGTTGACCTGTATAAGACATTTGAGATAAAATTCGATTTATTTATCATTTATTTTCATAGCGCCCGAGACTGTTTGGAAGAAGTCAAACCGAAACAATTTAAATCTAGCAGATTTGACCATTTCGTGAATTGATTAAGGAACGGTTAAGCTCAGGAACCCTTGTGCTATAATGTCAGCTAAGAAATATATTTTTTCTCAGCAAAGAAATAATTGTTTTTACCGTGTTAATCTTGTAAAGTCCTTCGTGCTGGCTCGCTTCTGTGGCCGCCATTTTCAGCAGGGCAAATGAGGCGCTGACGCGTCGCGTAGCGGTGACGCATAATAGATGCGTCTTATAGGGTGAAGCGTGTTATTTATGGATTTTTCCAATTTATTGACAATAATTGGACAAAGCGGGTTATACACAGAAGCGTGTTAAACGCCGACAAATACGGTACTGGAAGCCGTTTCTCTGCGGTGTCCCTCCAACAGGCTGCGCCGCGTTAGCATGTTAGCCCCTCCAACAGGCTGCGCCGCGTTAGCATGTTAGCCCCTCCAACAGGCTGCGCCGCGTTAGCATGTTAGCCCCTCCAACAGGCTGCGCCACGTTAGCATGTTAGCCCCTCCAACAGGCTGCGCCGCGTTAGCATGTTAGCTCCTCCAACAGGCTGCGCCGCGTTGGCATGTTAGCCCCTCCAACAGGCTGCGTCGCGTTAGCATATTAGCTCGGTGTCCCTCCAAAAGGCTGCGCAGCTGTTTCTCCGCGTTTTAGCGTGTTAGCTCGGTGTCCATCTAACATCTGAGGCTGCCAGGCGGACATCCCGCGTTGAGCTGGTGGTGTCGGCCGGCGTGGTGAGATGCGACGGAGCGATCGGCGGCTGCTGCTCCGGGCCTGAGACGTCCACAGAGTTCACCGAGCATTTCCAGCACATTTATCCGTATGAGGAAACCTCTGATCGGAGACACCGTCCATCCAAAGCCGGCTGTCGAGGCCGGAGCTAACCGAAAACTGTCGGAAACTGCCGGAAACTGCGTAAATCGGCTTAAAAAAAATTATAATAATAATAGTATTATTACTTTACTTATAAAGCCATTTAAAACAACCACAGCTGCACAAAGTGCTGTACACATGAAATCAAGAACATTTAAACACATACATTTTTTATGTTTTTATTTTATATTTTTATCAATAAGATGCGTTCGTAACACCGAATCGCAAAAAGTCGAGAGACAGCCGTAACTCGAGGACTACCTGTATAGATAATACAAAGTAAAATGAGATGCACACATATTTACATATTTAGCAGTAAATAATACTATCGAACCAGTAACTGGCTATTTTAAGGTGGTAGCTGCTGCACCTACCCATCATCCCATCTGTCCTCCTGTACCACTTTGTTTTTGAGGTGTTGAGTTGTAGACGGTTAGTGCGGCATCAGACTGCAAAGTCACGCACCAGGCCCCTATACCCTCCTCTCCATCGTCTCTAATGGTCCCCAACGATGGTTGTGTCATCTACGAATCTACGGATGTCTGAATGCTCAGAGTTGTAGCAGAAGTCCGACGTGTACAGGGTGAAGAGAAGAGTAACCAGCATCGTGCCCTGGGGTGCTCCGGTGCACCTGTTTCCTAAGGCACTTCATGGAATGTTGCAGAAGAGAGTGTAGCTCAATTCAACCCAGTTTAACCAAATAGTAAAAATAAATAAATCTGGATACAGTATAAACAAATAAACCACCAACTGAACAAAACATTGAAACATTTTAATTCAAAATGTTGAAATATATATTTTTCTGCTTTAGTCTGTTTTGGATCACAACTTTTTTCTGGGTAAAATGTTCCTGAGTCATCTGTCAGGCTTATCACAAGACTGAAGTCAGTTTGGCTCATAAAGCTTATAACGGAGCTTTATTTTAAAGACTTGCTCTAAAACCAACAGCTTGGGGGGCTGGAATAATTTTCTTGTAAATTGAATGTTGCTTACATGATATTATGATCCATTTTCAACCCATTCAATTTTTATTTTAATAGTAAATAATTGCTGACAGTGAAGTGTGCTATCAAAGCACTGTCATAATAAAGATTATTGTGCTGCACATTTAAGATTTTAGTTTCCCTTTCAACGCAGTGTGGACAAGCTTCACTTCACATTCTTTGAGTCATAAGTTGGTGCGCGGCTACAAGAATAAATCAAAACAAAGAAAGATGTTTTGCATTCATAATTATTAATTGCATTAATAAATGTTTTGCAACATCCCATTTTGCATCATGAAAGACCTCACTCATCCAGCACACTCACTCTTTGCCCCACTCCCCTCAGGACGGAGGTTGAGGAGCATCAAGTGTAGAACCACTAGACTGAGGAACAGCTTCTACCCTGAGGCTGTTAGACTCATGAATAAATAAAAATAAAATAAAAAAATAAACACTGCAAAATATCACATCATACTGATGCTGATCTGTTTTCTTGTTGCTGTATTCATCTGTGTTCATCTGTGACCATCTGCTCATACAAACTCATGTTCGTGCTGCTGTTTATTCCCACTATATTAAGCTTAGTGTATTACTAGTTGATGCTTTTCTTAGTTAGTTCTAGATGTTATTACTGTTTTTCTCTTTCATTTGTTGTTGGATGTAACTGGGACCTCGTGTACATAATCTCGTTTTCATCTCATGTACCACATGCAGTGCAAATGACAATAAAGACTCTCTGACTCTGACTCTCTCTGACTCTGATTTTGCATTTAATTGTTTTCTCTTTACAGTAACGAGGCTGAACAACAGCTGCCATGTGTACTTTTTGATACAGTTTAAAGAAATAAGCTTTCAGACACCATATTTTATCTCTCAATCGCATAAATAATTGCTTTTGATTTTCTGTTATCCAACTCCCTTTCTCCTTCCTCTTCGCAGGGTGGCTGCTTCGACCCATTCCCTCAAAGTTTCCTACCCCAGCAGCCTATTGCTACACCGGTTCCCATGGACCCCAAACCCTCCACCTTTACCCCCCAGTTCACGCCGGCCTCACAAGCTACGTTTCCTCCAGAGCTGGCCACGGTGGGGCAACAGGGTCTGGGGTTGGGAGCCCCCCGTGGGGCGTTCCCAGGCGGTACAGGGGCTGTCGGTTTGAGGCCGGGCATGACCAGACCGCAGGGGGTGGGCACCCAGGTCAGGATGCCACCCAACCAGCTGCGCCTGCAGCTGCAGCAGAGACTGCAGGGCCCACAGCAGGTGAGGACATTTACCATTTATTTTCCTCTGTACGCTTTATTTTCCTATCCAACTTCTTCTGAGCACTTTTTTACAATTGAACTATTAAAATGTTCAGCTCAGTCAGGGATGACACTTCAATTGCACGTTTGACACTCGATGCTGCTGATTTCTTACCCATAAGCTGCCTTATTCATACCCATCTGCTCACAGTGGACTCTGTTTACTACCGTACCAGCTGTTTTAAACACCCACTGGATCAAAGTGCTGCACAGTTCACATAATATAGAATCAGAATAATCTTTATTGACATTGCACCGAGGTACAACGGGAACATGTACGNCTACCCTGAGGCTGTTAGACTCATGAATAAATAAAAAAAAAAAAAAAAAACACACTGCAAAATATCACATCATACTGATGCTGATCTGTTTTCTTGTTGCTGTATTCATCTGTGTTCATCTGTGACCATCTGCTCATACAAACTCATGTTCGTGCTGCTGTTTATTCCCACTATATTAAGCTTAGTGTATTACTAGTTGATGCTTTTCTTAGTTAGTTCTAGATGTTATTACTGTTTTTCTCTTTCATTTGTTGTTGGATGTAACTGGGACCTCGTGTACATAATCTCGTTTTCATCTCATGTACCACATGCAGTGCAAATGACAATAAAGACTCTCTGACTCTGACTCTCTCTGACTCTGATTTTGCATTTAATTGTTTTCTCTTTACAGTAACGAGGCTGAACAACAGCTGCCATGTGTACTTTTTGATACAGTTTAAAGAAATAAGCTTTCAGACACCATATTTTATCTCTCAATCGCATAAATAATTGCTTTTGATTTTCTGTTATCCAACTCCCTTTCTCCTTCCTCTTCGCAGGGTGGCTGCTTCGACCCATTCCCTCAAAGTTTCCTACCCCAGCAGCCTATTGCTACACCGGTTCCCATGGACCCCAAACCCTCCACCTTTACCCCCCAGTTCACGCCGGCCTCACAAGCTACGTTTCCTCCAGAGCTGGCCACGGTGGGGCAACAGGGTCTGGGGTTGGGAGCCCCCCGTGGGGCGTTCCCAGGCGGTACAGGGGCTGTCGGTTTGAGGCCGGGCATGACCAGACCGCAGGGGGTGGGCACCCAGGTCAGGATGCCACCCAACCAGCTGCGCCTGCAGCTGCAGCAGAGACTGCAGGGCCCACAGCAGGTGAGGACATTTACCATTTATTTTCCTCTGTACGCTTTATTTTCCTATCCAACTTCTTCTGAGCACTTTTTTACAATTGAACTATTAAAATGTTCAGCTCAGTCAGGGATGACACTTCAATTGCACGTTTGACACTCGATGCTGCTGATTTCTTACCCATAAGCTGCCTTATTCATACCCATCTGCTCACAGTGGACTCTGTTTACTACCGTACCAGCTGTTTTAAACACCCACTGGATCAAAGTGCTGCACAGTTCACATAATATAGAATCAGAATAATCTTTATTGACATTGCACCGAGGTACAACGGGAACATGTACGCACAGTTGTCCGAAAGAAGGACTAAGTGTACCAAGCTGCAGCTGATTATCAGCGCGGCCATCTCATTCCTTATCAGAATAATAATCTTAGATAAGAAAAGGGGGGAAGAACCATGAGGGTAGATATTGGTATTACAAAAAATATCTTTCACATCTTGTCTATTAGGACACGATTTGAGACATCAAAAAACTCTACCACGAATATATATATATAACAACGAACTACACATTATTATATTATTTTTGTTAGTCTATATCTTAGATCCTTATATACTTTTTATTTATTTATACCTTATATTTTTGCTTTTTTGGGGTGTAACTGGGACCTTGAGTGCACAGTTTCATTCCACCTCATGTGATGCAAATGACAATAAAGAAACTTGAACCTTGAAGAGTGAGTTATAACTTTTGGAACTTGTATAAGGTTTGTAGGCTCAATCGTCCAGGTAGATAACACAAAAAAGGTTAAATCATTTTATCTGGACTAGTTTCTTTCTTTAGTTTCTTTAAGTTTCTTTAAACCTTTCTCTGAACCATTTTGGCCTTGGTGTCTTCAGGCTGCTCTGTGAGGAGTTTCGGCCTTCTGGCCTAAAACATTTGATTGTTAATCAAGATGATTGAATGTTTTTGGACAGATAGATCCTTTTGCAGTGTTAAAAGCTTCTGAGATTCCAACAGGAGGTTGGCTTGACACGCAGCAGTGAAGACTACTTATGGGACAGATCTGGTTGGCAGACCACAGACTGAGGAAGTCCTCTGGATGGAAGATGAAACCTTTCTCCCTTAAAGAAACTAGTCCAGATGAAATTATTTAACCTTTTTTCATGTAACTTGTATAGTTTTAGAAAATGTTGCGTTTTATTTACTTTCCCTCCCTCCTCTAAATACCGGTACTGTAGACATCTTCAGTTCCTTCAAAAACGTTTATCTTTTTTTTTTTTTTCCAAGTTTATTTTGATTTTTAAACGGTACAATTCAATACAAAACAGTATATTCAAAGACGTCATATTTGGCGTACCACAGATTCCTAACATAGCAGGGCCTGAACATACCCAACAGAGCACATCCGCACACGAAACTAAAAATAAATAAGTAAATAAAGATATAAAAAATAAAATAAAAATAATAAAAAAAAAATAAAATAAAATAAAATAAAATAAAAAATAAAAGGGTGGGGGGGGGATTCAGGCGCCGGGGAGTTCCCCCATCGTTGGAACAGTCAAGTCAATTCCAAGGAGCAAGAGCAGGACAGGAAGGAGAAGGAAAGAGGAGTTACACAGCAATGAAAAAAGAAAACAAGAGTAAACACCAGCTGCAAGTAAATCACCTATTCAGTCTGGAATATTAGGGAAATCCATATTTTTAAGGGTTCTTAAAAGAGGGCTCCACAATCCTAAGAATTTAGCAGAAGAGCTTTTTAGAGTAAAACGAATTTTTTCAAGCTTAATGAAGTACAGTACGTCTCGGAGCCAATGGGTATACGAGGGAGGTTGGGATGATTTCCATTTTGTGATAATCACTCTTCGTGCCAAAAAGGTCAAAAAGGCCAGGGAGGATTTCTGGGAGGTGGAAAGGGTGGACTGTGTAGGAGCAATTCCAAATAAGGCAGTTAGGGGGTCAGGTTCCAACTGCCTGTCGAAGATGTCCGATAGGATAGTAAAGACTTTGGACCAATATTGATAAAGCTGAGGACACGACCAGATAGTATGAATTAGGTTAGCTGGGGAATGTTGGCACCTATCACATGTAGGAGAGACATTGCTATAAAACTTGGCCAAACGCGCCTTAGTATAATAGATACGGTGTATAAGTTTGCATTGAATCAAGCTATGCCTAGCACAAATAGAGGACCCGTGCACAGATGATAAAATCTGTGCCCATAGATCCTCTGAAAAGGTCAGTCCAAGGTCCTCCTCCCAAAGTAGTTTGATTGAATTTAAAGTTTGTGGACGTAGGCCCATAATTTGGTTGTAGGTGAAAGATATAGCTCCCTTCAATTTGACCTGGGGTATTAGAAACATATCTAAGGGTGTGTCCAAGGGAAGATTGGGGAAGTTTGGATATGTGGAGCTGATAAAGCTACGCACTTGTAAATACCTAAAGAAGTGTTGGCGAGGGATGTCAAACTTCTCGACGATTTGTTGGAACGAGGCGAAGGTGTCATTGATATACATATCATGAAAGGTTAAGATTCCCTTTCTCTGCCATGTCAAGAAAGCATTGTCTGATAGAGACGGTGGAAAAGTGTGATTTGAAGCTATAGGGGCATGTATAGATATGGATTGTAAGCCAAAGTGTCGTCTGAATTGCTTCCACAGCCTCAAAGACCCCTCCACCAATTTGCTGGAAGTGTAGGGTTTGGTCGAGGATTGCAACGGTGAATATAGCAGAGCTGCCAGAGATGTAGGCCTCACCGACTTGGCTTCCATAGTGACCCAAGCTGGGGAAGAGGGGTTGTCTGCCTCAAGCCAATATCTGAAAAGACCAATGTTTGAGGCCCAGTAATAAAATCTAAAGTTTGGGAGTGCCATCCCACCAAGCTTCCTGGGCCTTTGAAGAAGTTGAGTGCGTATGCGAGGAGCTTTCCCATTCCACAGGAATCTGGTGATTATGCTGTCTAGTTTGTTAAAAAAGGATTGTGGAAGAAAAATAGGGATACGTTGAAATAGGTAGGAGAAGCGCGGTAAAATGTTCATTTT
>JBBPBX010047317.1:13867-26209 GCA_038048925.1 Garcialebias charrua | reverse complement strand
CTCATCCCGGCCGCATCACACTCGGCTGCAAACCGCTCCAGTGAAAGTTGTAAATCACGAACTGATGAAGCCAGTAGGACCACATCATCTGCAAAAAACAGAGAAGCGATTCTAAGGTCACCAAAACGGATCCTCTCAACACCTTGGCTGCGCCTAGAAATTCTGTCCATAAAAGTTATGAACAGAATCGGTGACAAAGGGCAACCTTGGCGGAGTCCAACTCTCACCGGAAACGAGCCTGACTTACTGCCAGCGATGCGGACCAAGCTCTGACACCGGTCGTACAGGGACCTAACAGCCCATATCAATGGGCCTGGTACCCCATACTCCCGGAGTACCCCCCACAGAACCCCCCGAGGGACGCGGTCGAATGCCTTTTCCAAGTCCACAAAGCACATGTAAACTGGTTGGGCAAACTCCCACGCACCCTCCAGGACCCTGTTGAGGGTGTAGAGCTGGTCTAGTGTTCCACGACCAGGACGAAAACCACACTGCTCCTCCTGAATCCGAGGTTCGACTATCCGACGGACCCTCCTCTCCAGAACCCCTGAATAGACCTTACCAGGGAGGCTTAAGAGTGTGATCCCCCTATAGTTGGAACACACCCTACGGTCCCCCTTTTTGAATAGGGGAACCACCACCCCAGTCTGCCAATCCAAGGGAACTGCCCCCGATGTCCACGCGATATTGCAGAGTCGCGTAAGCCAACACAACCCTACAACATCCAGAGCCCTAAGGAACTCCGGGCGAATCTCATCCACCCCCGGAGCCTTGCCACCGCGGAGCTTTTTAACCACCTCGGCGACCTCAGCACCAGAGATCGGAGAACCCGACCCAAAGTCCCCAGGCTCCGCTTCCTCAGTGGAAGACGTGCCAGTAGGATTGAGGAGGTCTTCGAAGTATTCCGCCCACCGACTCACAACATCCCGAGTTGAGGTCAGCAGCACGCCACCCCCACCATAAATGGTGTTGGTCGCGTACCTCTTTCCCCCCCTGAGACGCCGGATGGTGGACCAGAATCGCCTCGAAGCCGTACGGAAGTCATTCTCCATGGCCTCTCCGAACTCCTCCCACGCCCGAGTTTTTGCCTCAGCAACCACCCGAGCCGCATGCCGCTTGGACTGCCGGTACCTATCAGCTGCTTCCGGGGTCCCACAAGCCAAAAAGGCCCAATAGGACTCCTTCTTCAGCCTGACAGCATCCCTCACTGCCGGTGTCCACCACCGGGTTCGAGGGTTGCCACCACGACAAGGCACCAACAACCTTGCGGCCACAGCTCCGATAAGCTGCCTCGACAATAGAGGCGCGGAACACGGCCCACTCGGACTCCATGTCCCCCGCCTCCCTCGGAACGTGTTCAAAGCTCTCCCGGAGGTGGGAGTTAAAGCTCCGTCTTACGGGAGACTCTGCCAGACGTTCCCAGCAGACCCTCACAATACGTTTGGGTCTGCCAGGTCTGACCGGCATCCTCCCCCACCATCGGAGCCAACTCACCACCAGGTAGTGGTCAGTTGACAGCTCCGCCCCTCTCTTCACCCGAGTGTCCAAGACATGCGGCCGCAGATCAGATGAGACGACAACAAAGTCGATCATCGAACTGCGACCTAGGGTGTCCTGGTGCCAAGAGCACATATCAGAGTCAGAGTCAGAGAGTCTTTATTGTCATTTGCACCGCATGTGGTACATGAGATGAAAACGAGATTATGTACACGAGGTCCCAGTTACATCCAACAACAAATGAAAGAGAAAAACAGTAATAACATCTAGAACTAACTAAGAAAAGCATCAACTAGTAATACACAGCTAACTAAGAAAAGCATCAACTAGTAATACACAGCAGCACGAACATGAGTTTGTATGAGCAGATGGTCACAGATGAACACAGATGAATACAGCAACAAGAAAACAGATCAGCATCAGTATGATGTGATATTTTGCAGTGTTTATTTTTTATTTTATTTTTATTTATTCATGAGTCTAACAGCCTCAGGGTAGAAGCTGTTCCTCAGTCTAGTGGTTCTACACTTGATGCTCCTCAACCTCCGTCCTGAGGGGAGTGGGGCAAAGAGTGAGTGTGCTGGATGAGTGAGGTCTTTCATGATGCAGGTGGCTCTTTTCCTGCATCTGGAGGTGTAAATGTCTGTGATGGTGGGGAGACTGACTCCAACAGACTTCTGTGCAGCCTTCACCACTCTCTGCAGAGCTTTCCTCTCTTCAACTGTGCAGCCTCCATGCCACACGTTGATGCTGGAGCACAGGATGCTCTCCACTGCACACCTGTAGAAGGAGGTGAGGACTGGGCTGCTCAGACCAGCTCGTCTCAGCCGTCTGAGGAAGTAGAGTCTCTGATGACCTTTCTTGATCAGGCTGGTGGTGTTGTTGCTCCAGCTGAGGTTATCATTCATGTGTACACCCAAGTATTTGTAGCTGGAGACCACTTCCACTGCAGACCCACCTATTTTCAGTGGGGCATGGGTGTGTTTGTTCCTTCTGAAGTCCACAATCATCTCCTTTGTCTTCTTCACATTCATGTGAAGATTGTTCTCTTTGCACCAGCTCTCCAGGTGTTCCACCTCCTGTCTGTAGCTGGACTCATCATTGTTTGTAATGCATCCCACCACCGCTGTATCATCTGCAAACTTAACAATATGACAGCCTGGAAGTGTGGCTGTACAATCATATGTGAGCAGAGTGAACAGAAGGGGGCTCAGCACACATCCCTGAGGAGAGCCAGTGCTAAGGGTTATGGTGGAGGAGGAGAAGTTGTGGATCTTCACGGACTGTGGTCTGTCTGTTAAGAAGTCTAGTACCCAGTTACAAATAGAGGGGCTTAGTCCAAGTGTAGATAGTTTGTCTATCAGAGTTTGGGGGATCATGGTGTTGAAGGCAGATGTGAAGTCCACAAAGAGCAGACGCACGTATGAGTCTTTCTGATCCAGGTGGGTGAGAGCAGTGTGGACCACGGAAGAAATGGCGTCCTCTGTTGATCGGTTCTCACGGTATGCGTATTGATGAGGGTCCTCATTGATGTTGACGGTTGCCTTGATGTGGGACATGACCAGTTTCTCAAAACATTTAGCGACTATCGGGGTGAGGGCCACCGGTCTATAGTCATTCAGACCAGTCACTGTGGAGCTCTTTGGGACTGGGATGATGGTCGCGGTCTTCAGGCAGGTGGGAACTAACTCCAGTGCAAGTGAGGTGGTGAAGATGTCAGCCAGCACCTCACAGAGCTGGTCCGCACATTCCTTCAGAACTTTCCCTGGGATGTTGTCTGGTCCGGTTGCTTTATGAGGATTAATCTTTCTGAGACTGCCTCTCACTTCTGCTGCGGACACCCTGAGATGCTCTTCATCATGGACACCCTTATGCTCAAACATGGTGTTCGTTATGGACAATCCATGACGAGCACAGAAGTCCAATAACAGAACACCACTCTGGTTCAGATCAGGGGGGCCGTTCCTCCCAACCACACCCCTCCAGGTCTCACTGTCATTGCCCACGTGAGCGTTGAAGTCCCCCAGTAGAACAAGGGAGTCCCCAGGAGGCGCACTCTCCAATACCCCCTCCAAGGACTCCAAAAAGGGTGGGTAGTCTGAGCTGCCGTTTGGTGCATAGGCACAAACAACAGTCAGAGCCCGTCCCCCCACACGTAGGCGAAGGGAGGCTACCCTCTCGTTCACCGGGGTGAACCCCAACGTACAGGCACCAAGATGGGGGGCAACCAGTATGCCCACTCCTGCTCGGCGCCTCTCACCAGGGGCAACTCCAGAGTGGAAGAGTGTCCAACCCCTCTCAAGGAAACTGGTTCCAGAGCCAGAGCCATGCGTTGAGGTGAGTCCGACTATTTCTAGTCGGAACCTCTCAACCTCACACACTAGCTCAGGCTCCTTCCCCACCAGAGAGGTGACATTCCATGTCCCAATGGCCAGCTTCTGTAGCCGAGGATCAGACCGCCAGGGTCCCCGCCCTCGGCCACCACCCATCTCACATTGCATCCGACCCCTTTGGCCCCTCCCACAGGTGGTGAGCCCTTTCATTCACTAAATTAAATGTGTCCAGAGCCTCAAAGCATGCTACTGTCATAATCAACTTGTGGCCCAAGGGCCACTTTAAGTTTGTTAGAGGGTGCTTTTCTGGCCAGTAGGTGTGAAATGATAAAACTAAAAACATCAGTGATTGTTAACTTTTATTGATATTTTTACATCTTAAGACAAATTCTATCAATCCAGTCATCCATCCATTCATTCATCCATCCATCCATCCATCCATCCATCCATTCATCCATTGTCTTTACCCGTTTCTTCCTTTTTTGGGTTGCAGGGGGTCACTGGTGCCCATATCCACGTTGCAAGTCTATCACAGAAGACTGGATTCTTATAAAGAAAAAATAAAGAAATTTTGCCCATTTTTAAAAACCTAAACTATGAACTTTGCAGATTTATGCAATTTTTTATTGTAGAGAAAACAAGTACAGTATCCTATTTTGAAGTAATAAAGTATACATTTAAAGTGAGCATAATTTACTCTGTGTATTAACACTATTGTCCACATATTTGCAAAGGAAATGACAGGAAAACTGTTAAAACTAGTTTTTTTTTTTTAAACATAAAATTCAGGTTTATGTCAGTTTTGGTCAAAGCTTCACAGAGCCACTGCAGAAGGACCAAAGAGCCACATGTGGCTCCAGAGCCGCAGATTGCAGACCCCTGGTTTAGCCTATAAATAAAACACTTGTATGATCCATGAGGAGAACGTGTGTTCTGTGCTCCGCACTTAAATTATCTAATCAGATTTCAGGGTGGTTAATTCATGCATAAAATCACCCTTAATCGACCTCAAAGTCTGAAAACAAATCATCAAATCGATATAATGTATGTCATGATTAGTCAGTCTATCCAAGTGGGAGGATTTATACAAAGTAGATGGATTTGGTCTCCAGATAAATTGAATTCTGGACCCATCAGTTCTGGGAGAATTGGCAATCATCTAAAATTACTGCTAATCTTGAGAAAACAGCTGAGAAGTGCTGTTTTGGAGCAACCTGACTCTTTCAGCAAAGAAATTATAATTATTCAGGTGGTGCCAGTGTGAGAAAGGCTGGCATGAGGCGGTAGTTCTGGGCCGACAAACTGACGGTGTTAAAGGATTTCCTAAAAAAATAAAAAGTTATGCAAAGGTGTCTGTCATGAAGTGTTAGGTTTATTCAGAATTGATTTAAGTGAAATTAACAAATTTAAAGAAAAAAGGTGTAAATGTTTATCAACACTTTACCATACATTTATTTGATCATGTTTAAAAATTTAAATCATCCCTGTTTTAAATACAATCTATTTACTATCAATAGAATTTAATAGATTTTTTTCTTAAATCAGTGCATTTAGTGAGCTTTTTCATTGAAGCTATGAATGGGTGAGTTTTATCAGAGAAATGTTGAAACTAAGCGGGACTTGTTTTGTAATAATAACAAATATTAAAGTTGTATCTGTATTAAGAAAATAGTGCTGCATTATGTGCTGAATCTAATTCAGCAAAACTTCTTGTTTCATAAAAGTGAAACAAAAACAATAATGAGTTTAAAATTGCAGTGCGCTTCACTTTAATTAAAATGTTCAGAAGTTATAAGAACTAATAAAAAGATTGTATTGATTCATTGAAGAAATCGTCATCTATTCCTTGAAACTTTAGTTTATTGTAAAGCCTCCAACATTTAAGGTTGTTGTAATATTTATTTTTAAGAAGGTAATAGCATTTTGACCTGTAATAAAGGGAAACCTTAAAATGATATTAAAGACTACAAAAATATTTCACAGTATACTGAAAAAGCAACACAAGTATAAACTGAACAGATGATTCATTGCTTTGAGTCATTTTCAGAATTTTAAGGCGTGTCTTGTAAAATGTGCAAACTTCAAGTATTAAAACTTTAATAGGAATAAAGGGGAGATTAAATAATTTTCATGCATTAATGCAAATCACTGCAGATCATCTGTAACATCACACTGTCATGGTTATCTTTTTGAAATCCGTTTGTGAGCAGCTCATCATAAATAAGTGTACAATGTATGCTCTGCAGAATCTGTGGCTCTGGAGAAGCCATTCTGATGTTGCCAGGTTGGCCAGAGGGTGGCACTCTAGTAACAGCAGTAAAGTGGTTACAAAGTATAATCTCATGTCAGGGTGGGAGTATATAAATATAGCCTCAAAATTGCACTTACACTGTGGAGGAGATGTTTGTAAAGGAACCACAATTTATGAAACTCTTGCTGCAGCAACAACAAACTAAAACCGCTAGAAAGATTTCTACAGATTAGAATTTTAAATATCTGAGCACTGAACGGGCCAGCGAAGAGGAAGAGACGTAGACATATTTTAAGATACATGTTTTATAGTTTTACAGCAAAAAAAAAACGGGGGGGGGATGACTGTTTGCAGCTTAAACCTATGATTTTTTCCACAATCATAAGGTCTTGTGTCGCAGCCATTTAACTACGGGACAAGAGCCGTCGATCAGTACATTTGAGAGAGAAACAACCTTAAACATAGAAAAGATCCAGTCCTCAAGTAAACTGTACAGCAAGATGGGATGTCTCCTGCTAAACCGGAGGCCTTTAGGATAAAACAACCATCCGATGCTACAAAAGCTCTTTTACAAGCTGTGAAAGGGGGTGTCACTGATGTCACTTCCATTTACCTTGGGTGATTTGGGAATGCTGCTTAACAAAGCAAACTTTGGCAACGAGGCTGATTCTTATTAGCAGCACAAACAGTGAAGCTAGAAGTCCTCTGCTGGGGGCTAACCTGTTGTTAGGATGTGTGTGATGAAATCAAGAAGACATGAACTGACTGTGCACTGCATCATGCACTGTGCTTCAGTTTTGTTATTTTTTCCCCTCACTGGCTCTGAAACGAAGTGCACGCATCCTCTTCCCTCTCCCTGTTCTCCTCCTGCTTTTTTTGCTCTTTGTGTATAGGAGCAACTCCTATTTTTACACATCTTCCCAAATGAAAGCTGCTGTTTTGGATCTGACCAACTGGACTTACAACGCAAATGACAAAATCTTTTCAACAAAGCGACAGGGTCCTGGAGAACCCTCCTCTGCTCCGATCACACTTGTAGCTGGATATATCTCTGGGGAAGTGGAATGTGATGTGTCTACCTCTGCTCTAAATTGCATATACAGTAACTGGATTTATTATAGATTTTCTTGTTTTTTGAATAGTCTGATTTCTGGTTTATCAACATACAAGAAGATGGCCACAGCTAATTTGGCCCTCGTCAGGCTGCTGCCTATGTGAAGGTTTGGTTTGTGTTTTGAGGACTTAAAGCTGACTTACGAGCTAAACAGTAAGATGGAAGTGAGTTGAATTGCAGGCCGCCTGCGGCTTTGGGACTTGTCAGCATGAAAACAACATTGAAAAGACTCGTGAGCATGGACCAGTAGAATGCACCCTAATCTGGCCATTTCGGACCTTGGAAGTACCAGTACAGATTCAAGGCTGACAAGGAAAAATAGTCTGCCTGAATAAATCAACAATCGTAGATTATCTGAATCTGACTCCTGAAGGATAAATCACTGTTATACACGTTATTATGATTAAACCTATATTATTCACATGATCAAACCTATAGTAGATGTGTTTCTATTCACAAAAGTGTTTCATGTAACCACAAAGGTTTATACATGTTCAGGTGTGCCAGTAGTAATCTTACGGACCAGAGCTGCTGGAGCAGGCCTCGACCCACGGACCACCTCTTTGAAGCAAACCAGAGCTGCACACAACACATTCCAAGGGGGAGGGCACACATGCAGCAAAAAACATCTTTAGTATACCACACACATCAGAAATACATTTAGTTATGCTCAATACACAGGCTCACATTTAGTTAATCACACACAAGGTGCACAGGACAATAACTTGTTTAAACTTAAGCAAAACTCGTTTAAATCTAGAACTGCTCCTCTGAATTTGCACAAACAAAGAAGCACACAAACTGATAAAGGTCAGGAAGCAGAGACCTTGAGCAGGATCATAAATCTCGTTGCTAAGGCAACTATCAGGTTTAACCAATGGGACAACAGCAGTATCCCAAAACAATTTATGGTACCACATAACATCACGTATCAAGAAGAGACTTTAGGCATTCCTGGGACGACTTCACGGCGAGAGGTTCGATCCAGCAGCTTGGTTCGTGTGCACATGAATTGACCTAATGCCCATTTTCTGTTTAACCTGTTTTAAACCTGTGTCTTAATCAATAAACCTTACTTTTCTCAAGAGACGCCTGGTCATTTCCGAACACCATTGAACTGAAATCCCTTCAGATTGGTGACCGACCGACGTGATGACCCAGGCGGACTTCTGAGAAGACGAGGAGCTCGTGGATCCGAGAGTGCAGGGGCCCAAAACAACGAGATAAGGTGAGTTGTTACTAGGGTTGAGCATCGTTTGAATTTGAGCGATTCCGGTTCCGATTCCGATTCTTCGTTTCAATTCCGATTCTTTTCGATTCTCGATTCCGATTCTTTTTGTAGGCGGGGTTAAAAAAGAAGACATGTCAGTTCAGTTTATTTATACTCTATAGCTCCAAGTCACAACAGAAGTTGTCTCAGGGCACTGAACAGAAACAATCAAATATAAAAATAATAAGTTAACAGAAACTTTAATATAAAAATAATAAGTCAACAGAAACTTTAATATAAAAAAATAAGTTAACAGAAACTTTAATATAAAAATAATGGTAACACTATTTATCTGAGGAGACTGCTTTGAGTTTAACTCCATGTTATAAATGAGCTATAGTAGTTAGCCAGAGTTCTTTCAGGATGAAATAATTTGAACTTTTGTTTGAATTTAATGCTATTTGACTTTGACTTTGACTATGAACTTTTTCCTTTTTGTTAAATTTACTATGAATTTCTCATAGAGCAGATTAGAGCCATCATAGAGGACTCACCAACATATACTGTATTATTATTATTATGCATATACTGTAATATTGTCCAGTGTCTGATGCTGCAGTCATGTTACTGAGCTCCCACTGATGGGCTAACCTGGTTCCACCACCTGCAGCAGGATCTTCAGACAGTACGGCTGGTGGGATGTCCTGGTATCTGCAGCCCTCTCTCCATTTGTTTCTTCATGGACATGGAGCTGTGAAATTATGTTGTGCCTCTTCCTCAGCAGAACGCTCCTCCAGTGGAGACTTTCTGGACAGACTGCAGGGAGTTCCTAAACAAACAACAGGTTTATCAGTATTATCAGTAAAAAGAGATTATTAAATCATTTTTAAGACTGAGAATGTGTACAATTATTAGCTCTGTTGTTATTGCCTAACTAACCTATTCAATAATTCTTCAAACTGTGACATTCACTCACAATGGAATGAAAGAGAACATAGAAATTATATAATAATGAAAACTAGAGACATTAAAACATTTTAAAAGACACTGAGAGAACTTTAATGGATTAAGAATGTTAATAAGTGTTGGATTTGCTTAACTAGTGATGTGTCTGAGTGCAATGTAAGTGCAATCCATGTTTGAATTGAATCCACATCTGAAAAGGGATGCAACCTTTTCACAACATATGCTGTAACTGTTCTGTGGCATTCTTCATTCAGTTAAACTGACGTATTTACCTGACAATGGTGAACACTGTGAAGCCATTTCAGGTCGTTTGTCTAAGAAAACAATACGAGCTAACGTTAGCATCGTGTTTGTATTTGAGCTGACTTGCCGCTTTAAGTGGAATATAACTTGTTCGCTGCCTTAATGTTGGTATGAGACGTAGTTTATAGTTTAATTTATTTACCTGATGGAGCCTGATGGAGCCGGAGAACGTAGCGAAAAGTCCGGCGGAGCGTTTTGCAGACGGACCACTGTTACTTCCGGTCGGACACGAAGCGAAAATAAATAATCCAGTGGAGCGCGTCAAAGACGAGACACTATTTTACTTCTCTCCTTTGCATGATAGAAAATTATTGCAAGTGCTGCACTGACCTGACTGGTCATTTTTATTAAAGTTAAGCCACGCTTTCGATCACGGGTGCACACTTCCGGTGGATTCTTCTTCGGTGTTGGCGGCTACTTCCGGTCGGCTAACTAGCATCGAACATAGGAATCGCCAATTAATATTTTGAATGATTCCGGGAAAACCGGACAGTTAGTCCCGGTTCCGAACGATTCTCGATTCTCAATGCCCAACCCTAGTTGTTACCATGTTTAACTAGAACAACAATTCGGCCCAGAAACCAAATTTACTGCACTTTAGGTCCCACAGGTTCTCTCGTGATAAAGAGTCCTTGGGAAGATAAATAAAACTATTAAACTAGTTTATAAGAGGTTTTCCTCAGACACAGGTTTCAGCTTAAACAGAAGCGCGCAGGCTCGGTTCGGGATCAAGGGGGGGGCGAAGGCCGCTCCCCGCCTGGTGCGGCCGAGGAGCACACGTTCGTTTAAATAAATCACGGGTCAAGCGAACGTCGAAGTTTTTATTACTTACTGTTTGAGGATAAGCGTTTCCATTCAAGCTGTGAGTAGCCGCTGCCGACGGGCTTGTTTCACTCCGGCTGACTCGTGCTGGTAGTGGGTAGTCCGGTCCAGGTGTCTTGTTTCACGGTCTTGTTTGGAAAAGCGCTTACGGTGCGTTTGATCCTCTGAGTAGCTGGAAAAGGTCGTTTCAACTTGTTTCGCGTCCGCTCGCGAGTAGAAAAAAACGACTGCCGCTTGTTTTGGAAGATCATACGTAAAACCGTAATTTGGCGTCGTGGAGGGGTCGCCAAAGGTTCACGTTAAGGTGAACACTCATAGGGTGCCTTGCGTTAAACTTGCGGGGTAGCGCAGTGGACTCGCCCTGAGAGAGAGAGGACCGAAGAGGTCTAAAAAAAGAGGTTGAATACGGAAGCATATTAATGCCACTGGTGTTTATTTTATATATAAAAATAAAATATTTTGCGTCGCATTTCTTCCAGATTTAGTGTAAATCGTCGTTTTAGGGCCTGAGATCTCAATTAGATTCAAATTAGATGTTTTAATTGTTCGTTTTGTTATATGTTTGTGTCGACTCAGGAGTGTGGGGTTTAAAGAAAAAAAAAAGAACGGATCTTTGAATGACTGAGGATAAATGAGTGGTGCTGCCATAGTTTTCCGCCAGAGGGAGCTGTTGATTAACATAGTAAAAAGTCTGAAGACAGAGGTTGGACCTCGGACGCTCTCAGACTCTTTTACTGCGTTTTTTCAAGAGGACTCAGTGCATGGGAGGAACGATTGAAAAATAAAGCTTTCTGAGTGAGTGTTTGAGAAGAGAATTATGGCGCACATTAAGCAGAGAGGGGACCAACAACAGGAACCTTTACAGAATCAAACGATAAGGGTTCAGGCGGCCATTACAATAATGCATGGAGAGAACTCTCCAAAGTCCAAACAGCTGGACACGTTGCTCCTACAAATTGTGAGGTCATCAGAAAAGTCAACAGAAAACGTTACCCAATTAGTTTGGGCAAAAGTGAAGGAACAGCAAAAGCAATTAGAATGCATACAAGCTAATCAAACAATTTGTACATCATTTTGGGAGCGTTCTAAACTTAATAAAAATCACCAACAGCAAAAACATTTAGTCGAGGTGTACACACAGCTCGCTTTGTTAGCTCAGAGCGTTCAGAATGTTGGAGAGACAGAAAGTGCTGCCACATCAGATGAAAAAATGACACCGCCTCCATATGCTGTCAGTCCCACCGCGCCTCCGGCCCCTCAGGCTGCTCCTGCTGCTCCGCCTGCCGGTCAGTTTCCCATGTTTCCTAGAAGGAGAGGTCAGAGAAGAGACGAGGAGGAGGAGAGTGAGGATGAGGAGCAGGCCCGAGCAGGGAGCAGCATGGAGGATCGGATGCGGAGACAAAGGGTAGAATATTTACGTAGTGACGTAGATAAGAGGTTCAGTTGGGATGGTGAGCAAAGAGAAAGGGAGTGGCCAGGTTCACTGACCCCTCGCCCACGAGACTATGAGAGAGAGGAAGAAAATCGAGCTGCAAGACGTTACGAGGAAGAGACAGGGAGGGGGTGCTACGGCCCCCCGAAGGGAGGAAGGCAAAGACAGAGAGGGATGAGGTGACCCAGAAAGTGAAAAGCAAGTGGATGAAGGAGCAAACAGGAAGTTGAGACAGAAAAGTACACAAGGAAGTTGAGAAGAAGACAGGAGGCAGGAGATGGAGGGAGTGAGTTCAGGCCCCAAGAAGAGAGAAAGGGGGTGGGCCACAGAGAGGGGTTGTGGAAGTATCCGAGAGAAGATGAGGAAGGTGAGGTGAGATTAAACATTTATCTTGAAATCAGCCACAGAGCAAAG
>JBBPBX010047316.1:0-17330 GCA_038048925.1 Garcialebias charrua | reverse complement strand
ATATATATATATATATATACAGTATATATATATATATATGTATATGTATATGTTTTTTGATATAAAATAACTACTAAATTAAGTTCTAAATGTAACCATTTGTCCTATATTCTTAGGCCTTCTCTGAAGGCATTGAAGGCCTTGAGAGTTCTCCACTGCCATTTATAAATTATTATTTAGCCTTACATAATAAAATCAGGGCTGTATTTACATAATAAATTCCGCTTTTTGCAATGAATTAGGTTAGTTATTCCAAAACATTCTAACTTTACCTTGTTGGTACTGCACCACATATTGCAGAAGTTTTCCGTTGATTTCCAGTGGAGGGGTCCAGTAGAGAATGATTGATGTATCTGTAGGGCTTTCAAACCTTAGAGAAGCAGGTGGACCAGGAACTGCACACACATATGGAATGTGGTTAAAATATTTGATGATAGCTGAAACTGGAGCCTTGAGGCAAATATAAGAGAACATAAATAGATATGGGCACCAGTGACCCCCGTAACCCCAAAATGAAGAAGCGGGTAAAGATGATGGATGTAGCATCAGGATGATGGATGGACCTTTGTACTGTAAAATAAGTAACTTCTGATTTGAACTGACCTCCCTCGGGGGTGTTGAACTCTACAGGTTTGGAGGGAGGACTCTCTCCTTTTTTGTTGAAGGCTGTGATCCACAGTTCATACTGAGAGAACAGACGCAGTTTAGTCAGCTCAGCAGAAGTATTTGAGCCAAGCACCTCAACCACCCAGCTGTCATCCTCTTTTAGTCTTTGGTGTCCCATTCTCCCTCTTTCATCTGTGTGGTGATGTTTGCTGAGAGACCTTCTGCCTCTTCTGTTCAGAGGACCCACTCTCCTGATGTAAATCTGACAAACACAGAGAAAGAAGGTGATGTTTTCTGCAATTATTTAGTCAGTAGACTTGTTGTAATAATAATAATAACTGGTACCGGTACCTTGTATCCCTTCAGTTGACCTCGAACTCTCTGGGCTTCATTCCATGAAACTCTGACTGTGCTGTTCGTTACAACACATGCAACTCCAGTGGGTGCCTCCTCTGGCTCTGAGACAGGGGGAACAAAAAGATGACTCAGAAAGGAGTATTGACTGAGACATCAGCCTTACAGGAAGAACAAGCAGTATGCTGATGTCTCCTGTTGCTGAGGAATTTAAATTGTGAATACAGGTAGTCCTCGACTTACGGCGGCCTCGACTTACGGCAATTCGGTGTTACGAACGCATCTTATTAATAAAAATATAAAATAAAAAAATAATATATATTTTTTTAAATCTTATTTTATGTGTTTAAATGTTCTTGATTTCACGTGTACAGCACTTTGTTGCAGCTGTGGTTGCTTTAAATGGCTTTATAAATGAAGTATTATTATTATTATTATTTACAAGCTGATTTACGCAGTTTGCGGCAGTTTTCGGCAGTGTCCGCCAGTTTTCGTCAGTGTCCGCCAGTTTTAGGCAGTGTGTCCGCCAGCTTTTGGTTAGCTTCGGTTAGCTCCGGCCTCGACAGCCAGCTTTGGAGGACTGTGTGTCCGATCAGAGGTTGCCTCATACAGATAAAAATGAGCTGGAAACGCTCTGTGAACTCTGTGGGCGTCTCAGGCCCGGAGCAGCAGCCGCCAATCACTCCGCCGTGCCGCATCCCACTACGTCGGCCAACACCACCAGCTCACCGCGGGAACACCGAGCTAACATGCTAACGCGGAGAAACGCCCAGTAAGTTATTAACTCTTTTTCCCTTCATTATGGCTCCAAATGTATGGAGCGAACATGCTAACAGTCCTTCCTGTTAACAGTTTGGACCACTTGAAGCATCTGGAAGCTGCAGAGTTTGGACGTGCAATGAGCTAACATGCTAACAGGCTTCACTAGCTAACAGTAAGAAATTAACTTTTTTTTTTCTTCATTATGTCTCCAAATGTACTGTATGTGTTTTTGTACTGTGTTAGGATAGGCGAAGTGCTTGGTAACTGTGTTAGGATAGGCGAAGTGCTCGGTAACTGTACAGTACTGTACATGTACGTGTAGTGGCGGCTCGTGTGTTTTCCGACTTACAGCGATTTTCGACATGCAAACGGCCGTAGGAACGGAACTCGTTCAGAAGTAGAGGACTACCTGTACATGTATTTGTAAATTTGGAGAGGAGTGTTTTCCTGGACTGGAATTTAACAGGAATGTAAAATAAACAATGTTTTTGGTGCAAGATACCGGTACTCAAGTGTTTAGGAGTTACACTGTGCAGAAGAAAAGAAGTACCGTAGTTGTACTTATTTTATTTTAAAAAATAAAAAAATTTTTTGCTTGTTCGAGGCAGCACACTAGCATTCAGCTAATGTTCTGCTTCTTTTAGCTTTTAGCTATTGTTCCACTCCTTTAACACTCAGTTTCAGTTTCTTTGACAACGTTCGGCAATATCCTTCAGCGCTCAGCATTCCCACTGCATTTTCACATAAAATGTAATTTGTTTAGTTTTATTTGGAGATTTGCAGACATTGATTCATGACCACCTGACACTGAAACTGGCATGAAAGAACCAAAAAGATCAGGAAACATACTGTCCTCTCCGGAGTGTCCGATCTTGGACTCTGGTGACGGTCCTGTCCCAACTGTGTTCACAGCCTGGACTTTAATCTCAAATGGCATATAGGTTCCTGTGTTGTTTATTTGAAAAGGTGGAGATTTTATGTAGGCTGAGTTCCAGATTTGTTTCTTCTCTTGAGCCTCCCGCCAGTACACCTTGTACTGAAAGTCCTGACCATTATGCAAGCGGTGTTCCATTTTCTGAAATATTACATAAAATAGATATACAGTATTTGTATTCAACTTTGCTGGGAAAAATTAATACACACACAGATGCACACAACCTAATAACTTACATCCCAGGTGATAATCAGAGTCCCTGGGTCTGTTGAGTTACTGCGAACTCCAGTGGGGTTTTCACTGGGAACTGTAAAAGGAAAAAAAGAGTAAACACAAACAAACTAGAAATACAGGCAATTATCTTTGGGCTCCAAGGGCCAGAACATCCACCCTGGCTCAAGGCATCCTCAGCACCCTATCAACCTTGTTCACCACAAATTTAGTGCATGATAAAGAGTAAGTAAGCAGTCTAATTAATGCTCTACGGTCTCAGCAGGTCTTTGTGCCATTATGTACCATTACTGTAGATAGATAGATAGATAGATAGATAGATAGATAGATAGATAGATAGATAGATAGATAGATAGATAGATAGATAGATAGATAGATAGATAGATAGATAGATAGATAGATAGATAGATAGATAGATAGATAGATAGATAGATAGATAGATAGATAGATAGATAGATAGATAGATAGATAGATAGATAGATAGATAGATAGATAGATAGATAGATAGATAGATAGATAGATAGATAGATAGATAGATAGATAGATAGATAGATAGATAGATAGATAGATAGATAGATAGATAGATAGATAGATAGATAGATAGATAGATAGATAGATAGATAGATAGATAGATAGATAGATAGATAGATAGATAGATAGATAGATAGATAGATAGATAGATAGATAGATAGATAGATAGATAGATAGATAGATAGATAGATAGATAGATAGATAGATAGATGATAGATATCTGATAAAAATACTAAAGCACGCCTGTGTTATTTCTTTCATTCCAACATAAAATAACAATTGGTACTTGGGCATTTAAGTTGTTTCACAAAAGTGCTGCAATCCCAGAAAGATATCCCAGAGTGGGAGCCCAGTAAGGACACTAAAGTTATGCCTACTGGCATATAGCTTCAACAACTGTGGGTCTGAGTACCGTCTTCTATAGCAGTGGTTCCAGCTGCATTTTCAGAGTCAAAGAGATTTATTTGTCATACACACCACACGTGGTACATGAGGTGGGACGAAACTATGTACACAGTGTCCCAGTTACGTCCAACAAAAACACAAATTGTAGAGAAAAACATTAGTAAGATCCAAGTCATAAAGCAAGAATATACTACATTCACTAAACTAAGAATAGACAAGACTAAGAACTGGGATAACTCCTACTTGTACTCATTCCCCTTCAGGACTGTGTCTCTCTCCACCCTTATGTGCAGTGTTATGGTGGATGGTGCCATTTACCAGCTGGTGGTGTGCTGTGCTCCTCTGTAGGTTCACTGGGGTCACTTCTTCCAATGTCATTAACAGCAATGACTCGGAACCGGTAGATACAGAAGGGCTGGAGCATGAGCTGTAGGTGGTTGAAGTCCCCTGGTACAACTTTTGTCTTTTTCCACTTTTGTTTCCCTTTCGCTGTCTGTGGCTCTTCGTGGGCTTCCACAATGAACTCTTGAAAGAGACATATTAATTAAATTTTTTTCCAATAAATGTTCATGCAATATCTAGGTTCATTTGTCTGCATCATTAGCAAAATATCTCATGAACCAGAAAAAAGACCTGAAAGCAATCTGAATCTTTGAGTGATTAACCCTTGGAGTCAATCCTCTACAAGTTGGATGCTACAGGTTGTCTACCAACTTAAGCAAACACAAAGAGGTTTTGATTGAGACAATTTTATACAGCTACTGAGCACCATTTCAACATATCAGAAGCTGAGAGTCAGACACTGAGGGCCATCTCATTGTGCAGGAAATGTTTTTTTGCCCAAACATTACTGATACCTACTAGGTAATTCAGCTTTTGAGCAAAGTATCTTATGAGATGGTAGATAGATTTTGATCAGGGCCGGCCCAAGCCTCCATGGGGCCCTAAGCGAAATTTGGCTTGGGGCCCTCTATTTTCGCTAAACTCAACTCTGATAGCCCTGTTTACATGATCCTATGTGAATAGTGGTACTAAAAGTAACAAAAGGGGAGAAAAAAAAAAACACCAGTATGTGATGTATTTTACAGCAAAAATGTCATCTGGTTTATTATCTTTGGTTCCAAAGAACTGCAACAGTAATGCTCAAATAATTTGTAGAGCAGCAAGATCAACAACAACAGATAAAATAACTTGGATGCGTAAAAATAAATTAAATTACGCAAAATCAGACAAAAAAACATCAAGGAAATACTTAAATAACGTAAATGAACAATGAAACCACATAAAATGGTTTAAATAAAGAAGCTTAAAGTTGAATAATTCATTCTTAAAACTATGTAAATATATGCAGCAATTTGCAAAAGCTGAACCTAAAATATTAAATAGAATCAACCATTACAAAAAAAATATATATATTGCACTTAGGGGGCCCCTTAGTGACCCCGGGGCCCTAAGCAGCCGCTTAGTTTGCTTATGCCTTGGGACGGCCCTGATTTTGATGAACGTTTCAGTATGTACAAAAAAGGTTAAATCGTTTAATCTGGATTAGTTACTTTAAGGGAGAAACGTTTCGTCTTCCATCCAGAAAACTTCATCAGTATGTGGCCTGCCAACCAGATCTGTCCCATAAGTAGCCTTCATTACTGTGTTTCAAGCCAACCTGTTGGAATCTCAGAAGCCGGCTATTAACACATGCAAGACCCCAATCTGTCCAAAACACTCAATAATCTTGATTAACAATCAAATGTTTTAGGCCAGAAGCCTGAAGACACCAAGGCCAAAATTGTTCAGAAAATGGTTTGTAGACTCAATCATCCAGGTAGATAACACAAAAAGGTTAAATCATTTCATCTGGACTAATTTCTTTAATGGAGAAATGTTTCATCTTCCATCTAGAAAACGTCATCAGTATGTGGCCTGCCAACCAGATCTGTCCCATAAGTAGCCTTCATTGCTGTGTTTCAAGCCAACCTCCTGTTGGAATCTCAGAAGCCAGCTTGCAAAAATATGCATCCCTTGGATGATTGAGCCTAGAAACCTTTTTCTGAACCATTTTGGCCTTGGTGTCATCAGGCTGTTTCTATGAGTAGTATCGGTCTTCTGGTCTAAAACACTTGATTGTTAATCAAGATGATTGAGTGTTTTGGACAGATGGGTCCTTTTGCACGTGCTAAAAGCCTGCTTCTGATACATATTAACAAAAAAACCACCTGCTGAAGGAGAGTAAAGGTTTTAACAAATGGTCACCTGTGACCTTAAACTTTAACCCTGTGACCTTGAAATAAAGATAAAATGAAATAAAGGCCACGAGACTCACTGATATTTACCTGACTAAATAAAGGTTGAATGAATGAAAAATAAGGAAAATATTTGCCCATGAGCTGTTCAGCTATAAAGTTTGACATTCCTATATTTAACAATTGTAGTTGGAGCACATGATCAACTATATCTTTGACCTTTGACCCATTGACATTAAAATAAATAGGGAGCATTGCTGACCCAAGAGGCATCCAGATGTGCAGTTTGACATTTTTTTCCTCAGTTTTAAAATGAGAAAGCTCCCAAGATGGGAAGCAAAACATTCCAACAAAAAGTTCAGTTTTTTTGTTTGTTTGTTTTATTATATTTGCTTTGTTCTAAATTACAAAGTTCTTTGAATCTGCACCAGCAATCTGCACACAGCCGCTTTAGACTGCTGCCATCAGGGAGGAGACTGAGGAGTCTCCAGGCTCGAACCAGCAGACTGAGAGACAGCTCTGTTCATCAGGCAGTCAGGATGCTAAACACTCTGCCTGCTCTGCCCCCCCTCCCATTTGAACTGCCTTAACACTAAAACTTTCTCACACATTACCACACAACACAAAGATTTTAACACTGGACTCTGTGTCATCAAACGGGTTATTCACTAAACTCTCGGTCATGTGCTCATACAGTTTGCACTACTTCTCATACTTGCACTAATGTTTGTATTACATCACTGCCTATAGTCATAATACTGTTTACATTCTCTGTTTACATTTATTAATACTGTTTACTTTTATTACTACTGCTTACATTTAATTACTACTGTTTACATTTACAGTACACTACTCTAATATCTACACCACTGCTGATACATATACAGTGTGCTCTGAACGGTCTTATTTAGGGATGCCCAATGTGCCTTACTGCATATGCCACTTTTTGCCTCTATAACAACATCAACTACTACCTCATACATATACTGTGCACATTAACTCATACGCTGCTTTGCCACTTTGCAAATGTCAATGCTAGAAACCTTTAGTTTATTTTAGTTATACTTTTTATACTCTTTTTTTATACTAGTATGCAAAAACTCAGGACAGTATTATGTTCATTAAATGTTTAATGTTTTAGTTTTAGTTTTAGAGTTGGTGTAAATTTTCATACTCTTATACCACTATGCAAAAACTCAGGACAGTGTTAGTTTTACTATTTTATGCTTATGTCTATTATTATATGTTTCAGTGTTTCAATGTTTAGATGTTTACTGTTGCACCGAGGGACTGAGAGAAACGCAATTTCGGTCCTGTGTATGTCCTGTACAGTACATATTGCAGATCTGACAATAAAGTTGACTTTGACTTTGACTTTGACTTTGAGCATACAAGCTATGGTTTATCCACTGGTGTGCATGTTCCATACCTGTAATGGGACTGTTGTGTGAAGATCCTGGGGTCCAGCTGAGAGTGACACTGTAATCTTCAATATCAAACAGAGACACAGAGCTGGGAGGGTCTGGTGAACCTAGGGGCCCAACAGAAACAGTCATCCACAGCCAACACACAGTCAGATCTTTTAGTTAGTACACACAGTGCCATACCTACTACAGTGATGGATCCAGTTGCACTTACACTGCCCAGTGATTTCATATAAACCTCACAAGAATAATTTGCAGTGTCTTCTGGCTGGGCATTCACCACTCCCAATGTATTATTCTCAAACACAATGTACCTAAAACCACAAGCAATACAAATAAATTTCAGAAATATTGTGACCTATTCTAGTTTCTGACAAACACTTGACAGAAAGTTGTTTTGTATAATTTGTGTAATTCATTTATACTGTATATACAAATAACTTGAAAGCATGCATCTTCTAGCTAGTTAACGGTCAATAATGGTGTGCCACAAGGTTCAGCTTTAGAGACAGTCTTTTTATGTTTTATAAAGGTAATGTACAATTGTTTATTGTCGAGCTAACACAGTTGCTAAGGTTTTCCAACTTCTACAGTCTGCATTTGACATAATTCGGTCAGACTTGTTCCATCTCAAATTTGTGCTAAATGCTGATAAAAGCCAAGGGGATGTTGTTTCCAAACAAAAAGTTTGCATCCATGCATTGTGTTCCTATAGAGTTTGTGGATTCTTACAAATACTTGGGGATTTTAACTGATACACATCTTTCTTTTAAGCCACATATTGAAAACTTGATGAAGAAATTGAAATTGGTTTCTTTTTTCAGAAATAGATCGTGTTTCACCCTGAATGTCAGGAAATGCCTTGTAGCTGTCACTTTCCTACCAGGTATCAATCAATCAATCAATCACCTTTATTTAACCAGGTAGAGCCCATTGAGATCGAGATCTCTTTTACAAGGGTGACCTGGTCAAGTGGTCAGCAGCACACGTCACATTGGCAATAGGCATTTGCACTTATCAAAAAGAAAATAAAGAAAACTACAATCACAGTAAACAGATGTTGACAGTTCAAAACCAACAGGATATGACAGATTTCTATATACATTATATACAAAACAAGCAGACAAAAAAAAACAACAATGACATGTATATTGGATAAGTAGTGGTTAGAAACATCTGCAATGGTCAAGTTTCTTGATGACATTTTCTACTACGGTGGTGATAACTTATTTACAAGAATGCCCCTGCCATCTCCTTGCAGATGTTGGATGCTGTCTATCATAGCGTACTAAGGTTCATTGCTCGTAACTACCGTATCCATCACTGTACTCTGTACTCATTGATCAGCTGATCATCATTATCTACACTTACGTTCTCACACTGGTACATCTTCATCTATAAATCACTCCCTGGTCTGCTGCCTTCTTATATCTCCTCTCACGTCACGTCATGAGTGCAGTTACAGTGTGCACTCTCAGGCCTTCATTACCTGTAGGTTTCTCTTAGTACGGATTGAACTTGGCAAAAAGGCCTTTTCTTACTTGGCTCCTGTAACATGGAACACCTTGCAAGATCAGCAGATGTCCACTTTGACTTCTGTTGGAGAAAATATTCTCTCTTAACTTAAATAAAAGAACTACACTCAATGCCAGGAGAGGATTTTTAACCATCATTTTACTTGCAAGGACTCATTCAAGACATATTACATTGCCAGATACACAATGCATGGAACATGTCACCGAATGTTGAATAGTTTGCTGCAGACTTTTATACACCAGCAAAATCCAGCAGGCATTCCCTCATAGCCGCATAGACATGATCTACTGTATGGCCATTGGCGAGTCAGCCTCCAGATAAGAGAATGTTTTGGGCATGTTCTCATAGCGGCAACACCAGTGAGGCACTGCAAGTCGGCGAGCTGGCCTTCAGGCCGAGACAAGAGAATGTTTTGTGCATTCATTACAGAAAGATGTTCTCAGCCATAATATAATAAAAATATCATAAATTCTCCAACAATTCCTTTAAGGGATTTTAAACATTTGATAAGGTCAATGGGAAAATCTAAGCAAAGTTTTTAGTATTTTACCTTGTTTTATATGGCACTTTATTTTTATTGTTTTTATAACACTATTTTTATTTTAATTGCTTTTCATTGTTATATATTGTAGTCTGTATATGGTCTCTGTCTAAAACAGGTCTCTCTTGAAAATGAGTCCTCGTGACTCAAGGAGACTACCTCTTCCATTGTATACAGGTTAAATAAAAAAAATAATTTGTCGAATGGTAATGATTTCCTGCAACAATACATTTTGCCCCTAAACAAATCTCTAGACATGCTTCTGCTCTAAAAGTCTTTTTCTACTCTAAGAATGCTGTAACCGTGTCCCTGAGTGACTGCCATATTGTGAGTGTAACTTTACTTGTCGTCCTGTGATGACTCAAGTAGCGTGTGTCCATTCTTTCTCCATTCGACCTTGTAATCATGCAGTCGAGGATCCCTGTAGAAGAGACAATGCAGGAAAGCAGTGCTTCCTCTGAGGACGCGTTCATCCTGGGGGCCCAAAAATATCACGGTTCGATCTGACAAAAAGAAGAAAAAAACAACAACAACAGGAGAGCAATATTTGATATAGTTCTACTGTTTGTCACCAAATCATGTGCAAGACTTACTGAAGACTTCCAAGTTTGCAGTGATGAAGATGTCCGTGTTTTTGACAGAGCAAGTGTACACTCCGCGGTCTTCGTGAGTAACGTTCACCAGCTCCATTGTCCCATTAGTTAACAAAGAAACTCGAGGATCTATTATCAAAGAAATCATATCCTCACTCACCCTGCACACACACACACACACGCACGCACGCACGCACGCACACACACACACACACACACACATGCACATACAGTAAACATATCAATCATAAATGATAATCAGAGGTGCAGCTGCAACTTCAAAAGTCAAGTTAAACTTCAAGTTTTATTCCAGCATTAGGTATATCAATGGTAACTGCAGAACATTCCATAGGATGTTTTCACTCATGTAGTGGGAACAGAAAAATCTATTTTAAGACCATGGTTAGAATGTAAAATCTTGTCTTTTATTTGTAAAAGAACAATGTGAAACCTTTATAATTCTAGTCTTGTTTATTTAATAATAATAATAATAATAATAATAATGAATTAAATTTATAACGCACTTTTCATTAATGAAAATCTCAAAGTGCTACAAAGTGCAACAGAATTAAATGTCAATAAAACAAGTAATAAAACAAGTAATTTAGTATTTACTGTTTATTCTACTTGATCTAAAGTGGATATAAAAAGTCTACACCCCCATAATAAAAGTGCAAGGTTTTTAATGTAAAAATTAAACCATGATGATTCATATTAAATAATTTCCCCTCTTTTATGTGACATGTCTTGCACAATTTAACTGGGAAAAATCTGCAGTGGAGAAATATTAAAAATAAAAAGGCATTTAGTTCCTTGTTTAACTACTTGCTCCTAAAATAATACTTTATTAAAGCAAATTCTGACTTTATTCCAGATCAAACAAACCATTCAGTCCCTATACAAGCAGTGCAAGAGTTTGGTTTATATTACTGGCAGTAAGTCAGACCCCCTTCAGGGTGAGTTGGACTCTGCCAGGGTGCCCATTGTCACCAATTCTGTCCATACCATTTATGAACAGAATTTCCCGGTGCAGCCAGGGGAGGGGGAAGGGGTGGGGCAGGGGGGTGAGTCTGGTTCAGTGGCCTCAGGATTTGGTCTCTGCTTATTGTGGATGATGTGGTTCTGTTGGCCTCATCATACTGTGATCTTCAACTCTCACTGGAGTGATTTGCAGCCTAGTGTGAAGCAGCTGGGATCAGGATCAGCACCTCCAAATCTGAGGACATAGTCCTCAGTAAGAAAAGGGTGGGCTGCTCTCTCTAGGACAATCTCCAGATTGTTATTGAGCTGCTGCCTCTAGGATAAAGGGAGCTATAGATACAGTAGATGTATCTGTGCAGCTTCTACAGTATTGAGGACCCTGCAAAGCATCAGCTACTGGTAAACAAAACCATAGTTCAAAACTGTAAGACCAGACAGACTAGCCTGTGCACTGCCTGGATTGACTACAGGAAAGCTTATGACTCAATGCCACACCACACACACGAATACTGGAGTGCTTGAAATGATACATCAAAATGACACTAAGAGCCTTTATGAAGAACTCAATGGAAATGTGGAAGACAACTCTTGAGGCAAATTCAAAGCCAATTGCACAAGTCAGCACCAAATGTGACATATACCTCAGTGATGTGGCAAGGTGTCCCCACTCCTGTTCTGCATAGGCCCCAACCATCTCAGTCAGATCATTGCAAAGAATGGCTATGGATACCAGTACCAAAGTGGAACAATCATCAGTCACCTCCTCTACATGGATGACATTAAGCTGAATGCCAGAAATGACTCACTGATCCACCTCACCAGAATATACAGCAAGGATATTGGAATGCCATTCAGACTGAATAAATGCAGTGGAATGGTTTTCAAGGGAGGCAAGGTGATCACAACTGAATGGGGTTGAACTACCTGAATGCAACATTGCTGGTGTCTAGGACAGCTACAAATACCTTGGAATCCCACAAGCAAATGGCAATCATGATGAGTCCATGAAAAAGTCAGCCACAACCAAGTACCTACAGAGTAAGGCAGATTCTAAAGAGCGAGCCGAACTGCAAGAACAAAGGCCAAATCATCATGCAAACCATGCAGTGCCAGTCATCAGATACCCAGCTGGTATAATAGCCTGGCCAAAGGAAGAGATACAAGCCACTGACATCAAGACTCTAAAGCTCCTCACAGTGCGTCATGGATTTTAGTCCAAGTCCAGCACCCTGAGACTATACACTAAAGGAGGGAAGCGGAGGACTACTGAGCATCTGAGCATCCAAGCCACTACACAGGATGAAACAACTACGATTCTACAGTATATCGGGAGGAAAGCCACAATGAAATCCAAGCTAAAACATATTTCATTTTAGAAGTCAAGGTATTAAGCTTTGTTCAAGTTGACACCATGGATAATTTATATTTTTAAAGGATGAAATTATCCTTCTCACCATGTAATATTTGGCCGGGGTGAGCCAAAAGACTCGCAGTGCATCTGGATGTCTCCGCCTTCAAAGACCTTGTACACAACCCCGTCAGAGGACAAAATCTCTGGAGCAAGTTCTGAGACAAAAGATTCAAGAAGTAACTAACTAAATTAAACATTTTATTAGAATAACTAATGACTAATAAAAATGTGTACATACCAACAACAAACAGTTGGACATTGAGCAGAATGGAGCCGTGCTTGTTGGTGGCTTCACACTGATACACAGCTGTGTCAGCAAGTTCTACATCCCTTAGTATCAATGCACTGTTTGTTATGGTGCGTCGAGGGTCATCATCCACATCTACACACATTTTTAGAAAACATTCAAATCAATTGAAGCAAATGAATGAGTGGGTAAAACAATTGGAAAAGACAAGAATAATAGATAGATGCAGCTGTTCCAGGAGATGAGCCTCCACCCACTGCTGATGCCTGTCTTATGTGTTTCATCTGGGGCTTCTTCTTGTAACTTTATAGTACAGTAGTCCCTCGTTACTTTGCGGTTCGACTTTCGTGGACTCGCTCTTTCATGGTTTTTCAAAGTAAGATCGGAAATGACACACAATTGGCTGATTGATGAATGAGCCACACAAGCAGCACGGACTGTTTATTTAAAATAATGTATTTTTTTTATGATTTAGCACCTGCTGCACCTGTGTGCAGCTCACAGGTGCAGGGAGAAGCTCCCTCTTGCATTTCTCCTCTGTGTTGTAGCAACTTTGTGAAGGGTTAAGCCTTTGCTGCCCAGCTGCACCATTCAACTTTTGTCTTCCAACTTAAAATTCAAAGTATGTCACATTGTACAAATCATCATAATCACAAAATATAAAAGTATTAAAAGTTATTTTTTTAAATTATTTTAGAACTTCTATGTTCAGTTGTTACAGAAATTGATCGAGAAGTACATTTCTGCTCTGTGCTTCAGAGCTTTGTGAAGGGTTAACCCTTTGCTGTCCTGCTGCACTTCTCTTTTCTGATCCATACTTTGCAATTTTTCACTTATTGCGGTGGGATCTAGAACCTAACACCCGCAATAAATGAGGGACTACTGTATTTATTTAAGGTGACACAACTTTTCCAACATTTACAGTAATTTTTTTTTTTACATGGAATTTTTCTAGAGTTTACATTACCGTAATTGTTCTACTTGTATGTTGTATCACCTTTCATCATCTTTATTTAACCAGATAAAACCCCACTGAGAACCAAGATCTTTTTTCCAATGGTGGCCTGACCAAGGGATCAGCAGCATCCATCACAAAACAATAATTAACAATAAAGGCTAAAACAATGTTATACCTACATGACAAGTTTTGAACAGGCACATGAACAGGCAAAGCATACGCACAGGCAACAGTCAAAACACAAGCGATGATTAAATTACAGACAGTGGGTAAGACATGGTTCTAAACATAGGCATTGTTCAAAGGTCTTACTAACACTATCTTTCAGGACTGAACTAAATGCCATAAAATACATGAGCCATGACAGTTATAGTTCAGTCTACTGTACAGGGTGTTCCACAGTGAGGGGGCAGCAAAGCTGAATGTTATATTCCCTTATTCAGTTTTGATACAAAGAATTGACAGAAAGACAACATTGTTAGAGTGAAGGCATAGTGGCTGTTAGTTCTTTGAAGGTACCTAATGGGACTAAGTCCATTAGGACCTTGTAGATTGAGTCACCCAATGTGTAACTTGTGCGCATTAAGGGAAGACCAGCTCAAGAACAGCTCACAGTGATGAACTTCAGGGCACTGTGGTAAACAGTGGCTTAGGACTGGAGACAAACCTCAAAATACCTTGGTAAACAACTGGAGACATTTGGATGGGCACTCATGTACTGTATGTACTTTATGTACTGTAAGTACGTACAGGTAGTAGGGGTTGAATGACTACATATTTTTTAAAGTCGACTTCAACGCAATAAAAGTCAAGTCAATGTCGACTAGTCGATGTGACGTTGTAGGAACACGAGCTATCACATTCACAAAAAAACTTAATTTATTATTTACAAAAAAAAAGAACCAAAAAAAAAAGATCGGTAGTGTATATTTATGCTTCTACCTTTTATCATACTGTAAATAAGTCACAGGAAAACCAAAACTATTATTAAGCTGCAAAAGTTGTTTTATTTTATTTAATCCACTAAACCAAATCAACCACTGTGGCAGTGGTGCACGGTGGTGAATTTCCACCAGCAGTGATGTGCAGTGGTGCACGGTGGTGAATTCTCCTCCGGCTGTGGTGCGTGGAGCACACCGGCAGTGGAGTGTAGTGGTGGATTCTCCACCTGTGGTGGTGCGCGGTAGTGGATTCTTCACTGGCGGTGGTGCGCGGTAGTGGATTCTTCACTGGCGGTGGTGCGCGGTAGTGGATTCTTCACTGGCGGTGGTGCGCGGTAGTGGATTCTTCACTGGCCGTAGTATGTGGTGGTGGATTCTCCACTGGCGGTGATGCATGGTGCACATTGGTGGTGGTGCGAAGTGGTCGATTCTCCACCGGCGGTGCTGCGCCCCCTGTTTTTATTTTATTTTGTGGATTCAATTTTATTTAGTGGATAAGTTCAATAAAAATAAAAATGGGGGCGCATCACCGCCAGTGGTGCGAGGTGGTGGATTCTCCACCAGCGGTGGTGCGCCTCCTTGTTTTATTTTATATTTTTTTAATTTTGTGGATTAAATAAAATAAAAACAATGGGAGGGTGATCAGCCCCAGGCGGTGGCGTGACATGCGACACAATTATGTTACTAAGACCAGTCGATGTGAAATCTAAAAAAAACTTGCGAGATGTCCTAGAATTGACTAGTTGAGTAGTTTACTAGTCGAGTCAACCCCTAACAGGTAGCAGAAACTGAGGTTTTCTCAACTATGAAGACAGTTAATAAAAACACTGTAAAAACATTAAAACAATTGTTATAAAATGTTTCCAAGTCAGCAATAATCTACTTATACTGTATACTGTTTTTCTATCTTATTAAGATACTCAAAGTGCTTTAGAACACAATATGTGCCCTCATTTACCCATTCATACAGCACTCTACTAGATCTATACAAAGCTAACTGAACAAATCATTCTAAAGAGACTAATCAGTGCTTTATCACATTCATACACCAATTGAACACACATTGGATGCAATGAGGGGTCCAGTGTCTTGCCAGGGACACTTCAGCATGTGACGGCTGGTTGAGGGGTAAGACAAACACACCGGCTTAAATACAGATACAAATGAGGACTGACACACAACACCTGTGAGCTTTACAGGTGTAAGAAATAGAAAAAATATGAGACACAAGGGAGCAGGACAGAGACACAACACAAGATGGAGCCAGACACTAGAAAAACATAAACCCTATAAAGACTGATTATGAGGATCAGGAGGACGCAAGACATAAACACAACACAAGATGGGCCAGACACCAGGGAACACAAACCACATACCCGGCCTGCCTACACTATCTCATGCAGAACAGAAGACTTTGAATACTTTCCTACCTGCTAGTGTTTGTCCATTGATGTTCCATGTGATGATGGGCTCTGGACTTCCCTTAGCCAGGCAGTCTAGCCGTACAGTTTCTCCTGGTGTGTACATTAGATCTTGGGGTTCCTTAAACCAGTAGGGAGCCGCTAGAAAAAATAAATAATCAAAGAGATCAAAACAAAATGAAAAAAAAAAAAGTCAAAAAATTGTATTTGTATCATAAATAAAACTAAAGGGGGGGAAACATAAAAAAAAAACTAGTCATGAGCTAATATATTTGTAAGTGATGACAAATATATAGGAAACAAAATATGTCATAGTTCCAATGTGTTTCCAGGCCAACTGAGAGCTATAATCTCTCTGGCATGTCTTGGATCTTTCCAGTCCAGTCTCGTTCCAGTTAGACATGGCCAGAACACTCATTAAGGGAGGTCCAGGGGGCATCCTTACCAGGTGCTCCAACTACCTCAACTGGCTCCTCTTGACGTGAAGGAACATCAACTCTACTCCAAGTCTCCCCTGGAAAACTAAACCTTTCACCCAATCTTTAAGAGAAATTCCAGCTACCTTTATTGAAAACTCTTTTTGACCGCCTTTATCTGCAATCTTGTTCTTTCACTTACTACCCAAAGTTGGTGATGACAGGTGAGAGTAGAAATGAAGCCTGAGCAGTAAACAATGGGTCTCATGCAAGAACCGTTCGTACGCACAGATTTGTTCTTAAACTGTGCGTACGATTGATTCAGGAGCATTTGTGGCATTCAACAATGTTTTCGTATTCTAAGATTTTTTTCAGATACGAACAAAATTTACGTGTGGTCCAGACCTGTCGTATATTTTACGAGCAGTCAGTCTGCTGTTATCCAGACGGATTTTCTTCACTAATAACTTTATATTTCATTAGTTTGAAGATATTTTGAGTTGAAAATGAATCACAATCTATAATTATGTTGAAAAGAGGCTGTTCTGTTTGAATTAGAATTATAATATTAAATGCGACCCGACCCCGGATAAGCGGAAGAAAATGGATGGATGGATGGATAAATGCAACGACACAAATTGGTTAAATTAAAATAAAGCAGCTATTAATTTTGTTGTATAGCACTACAATATTAATATGAAGTTAATTGAAGTTTCGAGACATTTTAAAATGCTTTTGTTCAAAAACACATCGGACACTTGCATGTGGGGGGGGGGTAGCGGTGCGCGACAGCTCTTCTGA
>JBBPBX010047315.1:2391-12444 GCA_038048925.1 Garcialebias charrua | reverse complement strand
GTGTGTGTGTACAGTGTGTGTGTGTGTGTGTGTGTGTGTGTGTACAGTGTGTGTGTGTGTGTGTGTGTGGGGGGTCTACGGTACTAATGCTAGGCGGAGCCTCTTAACCTGTGGCGACCAGTCCTTGGCAACAGTCTCCACTCCCCGACCAGAAACTCTGGTGGCGGTGGGCGGTGACATTTTGGTAGGCGAGGCGCTCAGTTGTGTTGACAGGGCGGGACGCCACCTTGGATCCAGTAAGGAGCATCAAGCATTATATTTGTGTGCATTTGTGGCTTTAAAGGGACATTCTGAATAGTTTTAAGTTAAGAGTTGTGTAAACCGAATAAAGAATATCTTACCTGTTGCAGAAAATTCTATGAATGGCCACGGTTCTGAGATTAAAGGTCAAAGTGATTTGAAGCTAAAAAAAATCAGAAGAAAGTAATAAAAGTAGTTTTTTTTTTTTAGGTTCTTGCTATTTAAAAAGTTTATGCTGATTTTGAATTAACAATGAATCAAACAATGACTGGAGATTTTCTGTGAGCACTTGGAAGTGTGACGTCTTTAGAGCCGAGGACACGAACAAAGAAGTGAATTTGGAGATTGAGCAGGTCGCAGGTTCAAATCCCAGTCGGGACCTTTCTGGGTGGAGTTTGCATGTTGTCTCCGTGCTGCGGGGGGTTTCTCCAGTTTCCTCCCACAGACCAAAAACATGCATGTTAGACTGATGGTGACTCTAAACTGTCCCTAGGAGAGAGAGAATGAATGGTTGTTTGTCTCTATGTGTCCCTGTGATGGACTGGAGACCTGTCCAGGTGTCTCTGTGATGGACTGGAGACATGTCCAGGTGTCTCTGTGATGGACTGGAGACCTGTCCAGGTGTCTCTGTGATGGACTGGAGACATGTCCAGGTGTCTCTGTGATGGACTGGAGACATGTCCAGGTGTCTCTGTGATGGACTGGAGACCTGTCCAGGTGTCTCTGTGATGGACTGGAGACATGTCCAGGTGTCTCTGTGATGGACTGGAGACATGTCCAGGTGTCTCTGTGATGGACTGGAGACATGTCCAGGTGTCTCTGTGATGGACTGGAGACATGTCCAGGTGTCCCTGTGATGGACTGGAGACATGTCCAGGTGTCCCTGTGATGGACTGGAGACATGTCCAGGTGTCCCCCGCCTCTACACAGTGACTGCTGGATATGGGCACCAGTGACCCCCGCAACACAAAAAGGATGATGTGGGTAAAGATAATGGATGGATGGATGGATGGTTGGATGGATGGATGGTTCTGTGATGCAAAGCGGACCCATGACTCCAGCTGGGTTTTCAGTTTTTCACCGTCCTGAAGCCTGAAAGACGAGAACGTTCGACTGGTTTAATTACTGAAGCTCTAGTTTTAGAATTACAGAAAGTCAGGTGACCTATGACCTATGACCTATTCTTCACCTGTTTTTAACGACTGGCAAGACGGTCTCAACCCAAACTGCTCATGTATTCCATGAATAACGTGGGATGTTCATACAAAGAGGCAAAAGAATCAGCAGCACTACTGTATATACAGTAAGTGGGTGATAAAATGTATTAAATAGTATAAAATAGTAATCTCCTCACATGTACTGTGTGAACGATATTATGTTATATTTTCTTCTATCCATTCATGCAACAATTTCTGATTTGACCCCAGGCTACACTTACCTGCTGCCACTGTTTGTGCTTGCAAATAACCACTAAACTGTATTTTAATAACTGTATTCTGCAAAATTAACAGAAGCATTTGCACCAAATTATTATTGAGGTTGGGCAGTAAGAAAGATATCTATAATAATAATAATAATAATAATAATAATAATAATAATAATAATAATTAATTCAATTTATAACGCACTTTTCATTACTGAAAATCTCAAAGTGCTACACATATATTGAATGCTACACACATTCATAAACCGGTGGCGGCAGACTACCATGCAAGGTGCTTTCCAGTCCTACCGGGAGCAACTCAGGGTTAAGTGTCTTGCCCAAGGACACAACGACACATGGTGCGGGTCCCGGGAGTCGAACCGCCAACTTTCCGATCGGGAGACGACTGCCATTACCACTACACCACGGCCGCCCTATCTAAAGCTGAAAACACCTGTGACCAGAGTTCAGTGGAAAGTCTTTTCAAAATAAAACACATGGGCAGAAACTGCCGGGGTGGTCGAGGGAGGTGTGTCCAACTTCCACCCCCCACCTGAAAAGCACCAATAGGAAACAACTTGGCGTGTCTACCAAGTGTTAAAGAAACAAAATATTGTCACCGTTTCATTTTTGAATTCACCAGTTTTTAACTAGACCAAGTATGTGACTGTCCATTTGTGACACGTGTCCCTAACAGACCACCGTAGCTGAAGAGCTTTGTGCTCACATGCAGCAGACGAAGCTTGTGAGAAACTTCCAGTACTTCATCCAAAAAATGTACATACATTCCTATAACGTGGTGTTTTCTGTGTGCATGTGTGGGAGGGAAAAATGTTTATTTAGAAGATTTTAGAATAGGTCTAAAAAAGCTAAGTGTGGTCCTCTGGACATTCAAAAGAACAAAACAAAACAAAAATGTTGTAAAAACGTTTCGTCTTTCGTCCGAAAGACGTGACGTGAGACGTGAGCATGCATCAGGGTATTTTAGAATAGGGTTTCTTTACAGGAAATACCTCTCCTCTGACAGAAACATGAAAACACGATTCCTTAATAAAAAAATTAAAAAAAGTTTCTCCGTAAATCTTTTCTGGCTAAAAGTGGCACATTTTTAGGGAAAGTCTTCTAAAGGTTAAATGGTTGGCCTGTTCTTTCCCTGAAGGCACATTTCCAGGTGAAACATCTCTAGAGCCTGCCTGTGACACTTTAATGCAATGGCAAATTGTTGGCTGAAGTCTGGAGATAGAATTGTAACTCTTGTTCTTCATTGACCATCTGACATACCGTATTTTTCGGAGTATAGGTCGCACCGGAGTATAGGTCGCATTGTCCAATTATCACAAATAAAATAAATATCACATTTTTGTCATCTGTGTATGTTTCCCATACTTGACAGACGAAATTGGTCTCTGCATTTAACCCAACCACCACCAGGTGGTGCAGTGAGCAGCCGTGGTCAGCACCCGGGGAGCTGGGGAAGTCTGATTCCCTAGCCACTACACCATCTTGGCCCCATCACAAATAGATTGGAAAAATCCCTAGATAGGTCACACCATACGTTTAGCTCTGCTGCAAATGTCTGCCACAGGAGCGCACAGCAAGGCTTTTAAGAAGATAAACACTTAAAAACAATTATTTGTTTGATAAAAATTATAGCAAATATATGTCTGAGCTGAACTTTTTCTTAAAGGAGAAATGAAAAGTGTTTTTAAGCTAATAGTAGTCTAATGAAAAGCATAAAATAAGCTTGTTGAGAAATTTTCACAAGTCAAAAATGTCATCCTAACTCAAATTTAGACTTTGCAAAGTGAAAAAATTCTCATCTGGGGCCTCATGTATCAACCATGCGTGCGCACAAAAACATTGCGCACGTCACTTCCCACGCAAAAGCCCGTATGTATCAAAACTGAACTGAACGTGAATATATGCGCATCCAGGTACATATCCACGCAAGCTCCCGAGCAGGCGTACGCACGTTTCTGTGGTTCTTGTTCCTTTGGCGACACTTACAGGTGTTTCAGAGAAACTGAAGCCCCACAGTCTGTGGTTGACTTTAAGAGCGGCTTGAAGACCTTTCTTTTCAACCGAGCATACTCTTCCTCCTCATGATTCTACTTTTGATCTGAGTTGATACTGTTGTTGATTTTAATTGTTTTATTATTTGTCTTATTGACATTCAAATATGTTGCACCTTGTAGCACTTTGAGATTTCCATTAATGAAAAGTGCGTTATAAATTGAATTCATTATTATTATTATTATTATTATTATTATTATTATTATTAACAGTTCAAGATGTGTAAATGATTAATATTCCCTCCAAACACACGATTAACAAGTATTACATCCACATGACGCAGTGAAATAAAGGACGCGCAACGTTGTGCCAAAAATAAATTTAACAGGAACGGATTCATTCAGCCTTACTGGAGGTTATAATAAATAGTGTAACACGCAGAGCATTTATTTAGAAACAGATATAGTTTTCCGATCTAGGATATGGCTTATCAGCCGTTTTCAGAAATAATAATTTTCCAGTTTGGCACTGCATGCTGCGCTCTGGGGAGCCGTGCATCACGCGTGCATACAGAAGCAGCGGTCAAACTGTTCCACAGAGGGAGCTGCAGGTCGATCGGGACTGTGCAGTCCAGTCCACACAAAGCCGGATCATGTCCAATGGAATGGTCTCATCCATATGATTCCAAAGGCTGAGTGGTCGCGCTTGGAGCGCGCCGCGCGCACCCTCACCGGTGTCGACACGGCAGCTGGAGGTGTTTCATTATCTGCGTTTATTGTAGATTTCTCCAAAATGACACGTGAAAGTACACCTTATATAACTTGTAGGAGAGCAAAAGCTTCACAGACAGACTGCGCACAGGGCTGCGGGGCGCGCGCTGCGTCTGGAGACTCCAACATCATGTCATGAAAAGTCTCCACCAAGACGCACAGACTCGTTTCTTCACATCATCTACATAAACAAAGATCTATGTTCTAGCAAACATCCAAGTAAGTTCCTCTGTGTTTACAGTAATAATGGTAATAAACTCGTGCGCAAAGTTAATATTTCCACACAGAATGAATGAATGAGCCGGTTCGCGCACCACAGCAGGGTGCGCGCGCACACAAATACCGACAATCACTCGTTCTTTGCATGATGAACACATTTTATTACTATTCTTACTTAGGATGTTTGTCCTCACTCATATTATATTGAATTCATTATTTTCCCGAATCTAGAAATCATTTCTGATCGCGCAGGGATCAAACAAACATGTCCTTCACACATGCAGGAAGTAATTTGCATCTGTTTAACATATGTAAATGTAGGCGTGTCAGGGGAGGTGTCTCACGTGCGCTCAGTTCCACGTCAATTGTGATGTACAAAAGGAATGTGCGTGGATTCAGGTGTACGCTCAGTTTGATAAATCCGGATCCTTTTGTGCGTGCACACATTTCTGTGTTTGACCGTACGTCACTTTTCAGTGAGGAATCCACGCAAGTCTTTGATACATGAGGCCCCTGGTGTTTTTGACTTCCCTCCTCCTGCCTGCTCTCCGTCCCCTGAATATGACGTAGGCAGTGCAACGAGTCGTCCCTCATACAGTAATATTAGTGTTAGGGGTGCACCGATTTCAATTTTCTGGCCGATCACCGATTTTTAGAAAGTCTGACCTGCCGATTCCGATTTTGGCCGATACCGATTTTCAGGTGTTAAAGGTCAAAATGCACCCTACATTTTCAGGATTTTCCGACCTTTGCTGAGGCAGATGCGATCGGTGGATAAAATCGGCTTCTCATTTAAAGATCGGCCGATCACCGATCTCCCCAAATTAAGGAAATCGGGGCCGATCGATCGGCTGGCCGATTTATCGGTGCATCCCTAATTAGTGTGTGTATCTAGTTGTGGACAAAAAGGTTTCAGTGTGTAGCAATTATGGATGCAGCAAAAAAAATCTATTTTTTAAAGAATCAAGATTCTTAGTCCTGGCGATTCAGAATCGATTCTAAAAGCCCCAAAATCGATTTTAAAACTTTTTTAAAATTTTATATTGTATTTTTACCGCTCCTGTGCATTCGGCCGCTGTAGAATTTTGGCCGTGTAGGGCCACCGTAGTTAGTTAGCCAGGCAGCTCCCAATAGAGCCTGCTAGCAAGGAGGGAGACAGCATGTTTCAACTTGCTCCTTCATCTTTAAAAATCATTTTAGATCCTACTATGTTCTGGGGAAGACAGAGCTTAACAAGACATTGGTAACTGTTTCAGGACATTTTCAACACCCCCACTTCCACGTTAGCATACGGCGCTAGCATGCTAACGTTAGCATGCGGCGGCTAACGCACGGCTATTCGTATTTCCAGGATAGAAATGCCCATTAATGCACTAAATCACCAAACTGTTTTTGACAAACTAAAGTGATATCCTTCAGATTCAAAAAAGTCTTCTGCTTCCATTTTAAATGACAGACAGGAGGACAGTAATGATGGGTTTATAGCTTCAGTGTTATTGTAAGATAGCAAAGGAGGTCTTAATTGTGTCATAAAAGTGCGTCCAGAAAATGACTACAGAAATCACTGCACTTCGGCATGTAGCAGGAAAAATGTAAAAAACTATTTCTTTAAGCTACTGACTTGAAAAAAGCATACTAAGTATGTTTATGTGTGTTGTTTACTATATGAAATTCTTGTTATATCGATTTTTTCAGATTTGATTACATTTCTCCTTTAAAGGGGACCACATGTAAGTATTTAAAAATTTTATGTTATGTCTGTGTGCTATCTTGACAATATTAATTCATTTTAATACACAAAATAATTCTTAGATAATTAATTATACCCTTTTTAATTCTGCCAGTTTTAACTTTCGTTTTGAACGACCGGTTTCTGATAGAAGTTCTGAAGTCCACGCCCTTCAACGATCTGTTTACGCCCTCTGCACAGCCAGTATCTGTAATGTGTTGTTGTTTTAAAATTAGCTCGTTTTTTATTACTCATTTGACTTACTGTTAGTGTTAGCTTAAGATAACTTACCGAAACCCGTCTGAGCGCGCCGCAGTTTGCTGCTCCTTTTAGCATGAGACCACCCGAATCCGAAGCTAATGTTAGCTTGTTCCTCTTCCGGTTTTCGCCAGCTCCGCTCGTTGCACGCGGAGACTTTGAGAGTTATCGCTGTTCCAGTCAAGACACACAAAGTTCACCAAGTGTCTCCCGTAAATTAATCGGTAAAGAGAAGGTCCTCGCTGTTGCGAGGCTTCTGCCAGGCTGCTGCGAGGCTGCACAGTTGAAGCTCCGCTCCATCGCGCCAGAAGAGGGGCTCGTTGACGCCGGTCCCTACGTCGGGGGTCTGCTCGTTTAATTTTTGCCGGCTGCGCGTTTGGAGCGATCGCAAATACACTAAAAATTGAACTAAAACATAAAAATAACAATTATACTTTATTTATAAAGCCATTTAAAAAACCACAGCTGCAACAAAGTGCTGTACACATGAAATTAATAACATATAAACAAAAGATGAGATGAAATCATGAAAAACAACAGTCATGTGTTTAATACAGAAGTGGGTTGAGCCTAACCAGGGGTTGCTAGGTGAGGGGCTGGACTCATGTTGGGGTGGGTTGTCCTCGCGCCTGTGACGTCACAAGCGCGATTGACTTCCAGTTTATTTCAAAAACGAGCCGTTTTTATCACAGTAAAATAAATCTACTTAGAGTAAATAAACCACTGGGTGCATTTTTTTGGCCTTTGGACTGTTTTTTTATGAAGTAAATACCCAAAGTTGAGTAAAAAAACATTAAAAAGTGAATTTTGAATGTGTGGTCCCCTTTAATAAATGAACGTAATTGTGAAATGAGCTGGATTTAAAAATTTGTTTCGCCGAAAGTGATAAAAAGCCATACATAGGTCGCACCTGAGTATAGGTCGCAGGCCACGAAAACTGATAAAAGGTGCGACCTATACACCGAAAAATACGGTACCTGCACCTCCAGAACAAGGAAGTATCAATCTGCCTGATGTGCACGTGCAGTAGAGGTCAAGGCACTCTGACTTCCTTTGTTTGCCTTCGCCTTAGCTGGTTTATTAAGATTTTACAAGATGAATATCTTGTAAAATCTTCCAGGTATTGGGAATACATCTAGATGTGGCATTCTCAGCAGTTTGCACACACAATAGCTGGATATAATTCTTTTTATTTTACATTTATTAACCTTTTATTTAACCAGGTAAATCCCATTGAGATCACAGATCTCTCTTTTGCAGAGGAGGCCTGAACCTAAAGGCAACCTAACTAACATGCATGTTTTAGGACTGTGGGAGGAAACCAGAGTACCCGGGGAAAACTCTTACCAACAAAAGGAAAGCATGTAAACTCCACACACAGACCCCAGGCCAGGACCTTCTTGCTGTGAGGCAACAGCACTGTTTCACCGTCTTCAACTTTCTTGACAAACAATACTCACATTTTCCTCAATACATGTTTTCATGTGACGTAACACATCCAGGCACTTTGTCCGAACCACCATTGCAGTAGCTCCAGTCACAGCGGAGTAAGTTTAACCGTCGAGGAGAATTTTTACATACATTGCAATGGTTGTTTCATGTTGGGGTCAAGGATGTTCCAACTGAGCAGACGGTTTGGCAAAGCACAGTTTTTACTACATTCCAAAAATCAGGAAATGCGAAGGACCTTGAACAGAGGAGCTGAGTACAGGTGGTCCCCGACTTACGAGCGAGTTCCGTACTTATGAGTTGCTCGTAAACCGAAAATTCGTAATTCGGGACTACCTTTTTTTTTCCTTTTATATACCGCACGAGCACGTACATGTGCGGCAATGAACAGTTACCAAGCATTTCAACTATCCTAACACTTTAAAATACTTTAAAATATTAATAAAAAATATATAAAAATTAATTTCTGACTTTGAGCTGAGCTGTTTGCCTCCATCCGTTGTGTTACGTCCGAGCTCCCAGGCTTCCTGTAGCACCATGCAGTCCAAACCCTTTACAGGAAACACCCTGATGCATGCTCAATAATCCAGGTAGAAAAATCCAAAAAAGCTAAGTCTGGTCCTCTGGACATTCAAAAAACTAAACAAAACTAAACAAAACATTTTTTTTTTTTTGCTTTGTTTTGTTTTGTTTTTTGAATGTCCAGAGGACCAGACTTAGCTTTTTTGGGCCTTTACAGGAAGGACTGTTAGTATGCTATCTTCATACATTTGGAGCCAGAAAAAAAGTTTTAATAAGTTTTAATAACTTACCAAAAGCCGTCTGCCAGCGCCGCCATTAGCTGCACCTGTTAGCATGTAGCCCCACCGAGTCCGCTGCGCAGTTACGGGCAGTCCAGTTTAGCTGCAGCTTCAAAAAGGCTGTCGGCTTTGTTATTCCAAGTTAGCTGGGTGTCCCCCGATATCTTCTGCTTCCAGTCCGACATCGAGGCGAGCTCCAGGAACCTCTGATCGCACAAAGCCGGCTGTCTGCTGCAGCTCTGTGGGGTCCGGTTTAGCATGTTAGCCTTAGCTCATACCATGAGCTGCTGGTCTCGCGCGGTGCTGTGGGAGCGATCGGCGGAGCGATCGCGGCTGCTGCTCCAGTCCTGAGACATTCACAGAGTTCAGGGAGTGTTTCCAGTTAATTTATCCGTATGAGGCATCCTCTTATGGGAGAAACAGTCCTCCAAAAGCCGAGTGCTGAGACTCTGGAACTAATGAATGTAAAATGGCGGAGGCGGTATTTCCGGTTCCTGGTTCCCACAGGAAGTTGTTCAAAAAAGCATGAAATTATAAAAAAAAATATATATATAATGATACTTTACCTATTTATAAAGCTATTTAAAACAACCACAGCTGCAACAAAGTGCTGTACACATGAAATTAAGAACATTTAAACACAAACATTTTTATTTTTTATTTTTTTATTTTTTTTAAATTTCACATTTTTATTAATTATGATAATCTCGTAAAGTCGGACGCTCGTAGGTCAGGGCGCTCATAAGTCGGGGACCACCTGTACAGAACGTCGGCGAGTCTGGCTGGGAAACATCAACCTCAAGGATCCGCCTTTGAAAACGTGCAGAATCTGCTTTGACCACTTACATCCAGTAAACATTTTTTATATCAATCCTTTTGTTAAACAATACTGTACAGTATACTGTAACTGTATGTGTGTTAGAAATACTCTGTTTATGATTTAAAATGCCTTTACTGTAGCTAGCTCAGCCATGCTGTGTGCTAAACAATCCAATCCACCATGGCTTCTCTTCAGTCTGTGCAGAACGCTGCAGCCAGACTTTTAACTAGAACCCACAGAACGGATCATATAACTCCTGTTCTGTCCTCTCCACTGGCTTCCGATATATTTTAGGGTTCATTTTAAAACTTTGGTTTTAACTATGAGATTCC
>JBBPBX010047314.1:14676-26211 GCA_038048925.1 Garcialebias charrua | reverse complement strand
CCAAATAGGCTAGGACCTCCACTGCCTGTATTATAAAAAAGTAGCTCGATTTACGGTTTAAAATTTGCATTGCGTCAACTACATAGATAGACTCACACTTGTATAAATTCATACAGGAAACTAGATTTGAAAATGGTTGCGTGAAAAAGGAAAGGTATGCCACCTGGTTGTTCTTACAGAGCCCTGCCAAGTCTATTTCCCGCAAAATTGTACAAAGGAGGGCGGGCTTGCGTCACATCCGGTGGTCGTTGGCCAATCACAGCACAGGTGTCTCTCGTCCGTCTGTTATTGGCTAACAACTGAGAGCTGATGCTCTGTGATTACAAAAATAATGAGTCGACCTTAAATCACAAATATCTTGTTAATAATTCAAAGAGATTCTTTCCATGTAATTTAAAATTGTATCTGAGGTGAATGCGGAGGAACTTCAGGTGTAAGGACATTATTATTATTATTAGTGTAAGGAAACCATGCTAGCAGTGCTAGCTCGTTAGCCACCGTACCGCAGCTTTCTGCTGTTGATTCTGACAACTCGTTCATGCCATCAGCCAGGGTGGGTCACTTTTTCATCCTCTAATATTATCTACACGACGTATTTTGTGTTTTTCTGTAACTGGAGTGTCAATTTCCACCCTGAAACCCATCATGTTGGCCCTGCTTTTAGCCGAGCTACCTAGCTCAGCGGCTAATGCGAGTGTGTGCTTCACGGCTAAGCTAACTTGTTGTAGTTCCTGCACCTGTTCTGATCTGGGTTCTGTTCTGATCTGGGTTCTGTTCTGATCTGGGTTCTGTTCTGATCTGGGTTCTGTTCTGATCTGGGTTCTGTTCCCTCACGTCCTCTCTTCTTCTCCATCCCAGAGTTCGGGTCCAGTTATGAGCGGGGCGAGCTGCAAAGCTAACGGGGCCGTGTACCCCGTCTCCTCCGCGGTGATGAACCCGGTGAAGAAGCCCAAGATGGAGCAGATCCAGGCCGACCATGAGCTCTTCTTACAGGCCTTTGAAAGTGAGATTTACCTGCTTCTCTTCTTTGATTCAGATGGTTTCTCCGAGTTTATACCTCCTTGGTATGACAGTTAATCGGTGTCTGCTGTTTTTTTCTTTAAAAGCCTAACATATTGGTTAAAGTGTTTACAATGGTCGTTAGCAAAAATCTGCCAAACCAGTCTAAACTAAACCTTGCATACTTGCATCTAATAATTGCTCTTATTGTACTTGATGTATTTCCCTAAAGAACAGCCTGTGAGCATCCTCCTGTTGTCACATATTTATTATTATTATTTAACAGAGATAAATTAAATGACAACAAACATGAAGAGAAGTATCATTCAGAATGACAGCTGCCCTCAGTCCAAGCCCCTTAAAACACTTTCTTTTCTTAAAGTGTGTGCGACATGATTTTTTTACTATGCATAAACTTGGTCAAAATAAATATCTTGTATCTTTCAACTATGTTCGTTTTTGCAAACAAAACGATAAATCAATTTAATTTTGCTTTAAAAGTGATTTTAAACTTCGCGCCGTGTTTATTCACGGGAAATCCGACTACACGCGAATGCAACATCTGTGACGTAAAATCGTGCAGAGGGCTCTGGTATTAGGTAGCGGACAGTTTAAAACCCGACTAATTTATCAATCTAAGTGAAGATTTTGAGTTATTTGTCTTCAGTTTGGGAAGCAGAAAATAGTTCAGGTGATGGAACAGGAAACTGCAGGATCTAATTTAGGTCTGCAGCGTATGAGACTTACCTTCAGGTGAGGGGGGGTCAGAGGGGTGCAGCTTTGTTTATTCCGTATTTGACAAAGTATTTCAGCTTTTGTGAAAGTGAAAAGGCTCACTTGTTCACTGATGATATTAGAACACCCAAATGTGACACAATGTAACAGCATTTTTCAAGTAAAAAAAAAAAAGAAGGGTCTGCAGGCGATCTGCAGACACAGGCAGACTGCCTCTGCCCGATTTTACGTCACAGATGTTGCATTCGCATGCTGTACCAGTAATCGGATTTCCCGTGAATAAACGGTGCAAAGTTTAAAATCACTTTTAAAGCAAAATTAAATTGATTTATCATTTTGTTTGCAAAAACGAACATAGTTGAATGATACAAGATATTTATTTTGAGCAATTTTATGCATAGTAAAAAAATCATGTCAGTGACGCGTTAAGCAGTTATAGATTTTTATTGGGTACTGAGTGTTTTAACCTAATCTGATGTATTATTTCCTAGAACCAACTCAGATCTACAGGTTCCTTCGCACAAGAAACCTGATCGCAGTAAGCTCTTCCCCCCACACTTTGAGTTGTTTAACTGATTTAAAAACCTTTTTAAGAACTGTTCTCACGTCATTCTTTTTCCACCTTTCAGCCCGTATTTTTGCACAGAACGCTCACCTTCATGTCCCACAGAAATAATCGAACTAATGCCAGAAGGTATGGAGTTTATATTTTTTGTAAATGAGAAGAGAAAAAATTGCATATTAAGACGTAGAAGCCTAGTTTCTAATTTATTCAGACCTGATTGAAGTTTATTATTTAAGCATTCTTCTTTCTTCCTATTAGGAAAACTTTCAAAGTGGATGACATGTTGAAAGCTGTGGAGAAAATGAAGGGAGAGCAGGATTCTCCAAGGTACTAAACTTGTGTTTTTTCACTTTTGTAATGCTAAATACACAGTTTGAGTTTTAATTGATGTATGCATTATACCTGCATTACTGAAATCAAACCTTTATGCTTATTTTAGCTCGTCTTCACATCTTCAATTAACATTCACTGGGTTCTTCCATAAGGATGGTAAGCAGACTCTTGTCTTTATTTGTCTTTTTAATTATTTGTTTAAGGCCAAACACTGACGAGCTGCATCATGGAGGGAGCCAGTTGACTGATTCCCCCACTTAGTCGACCTCCAACACAAAACTAAACTAGACAAGTTGCTGTTTTTAGTATTTTCTATCGCTTTACAATGTAGCTGTTTATGTTTCATTTTTATGTCATATCTTCCATTTACTTTTCATTTTATATGATCGTCTGACGTCTGTTGTTGTCTGCACCTCATCTGTTCTTTGTTTAAATCAGGTCTCTCTTGTAAAGAGTCTTCAAGGCTCAATGAGACTATCGTGTAGAAATAAAGGTTAAATGAAAACTAAATGTTGGTTGAGGAAGTGCTCCGACTGAAACCAAGTTTTCAAATGTGCTCTCTCAAGTCACAACACCTGTTTACGGTCACACGAGTCATTTTCACGTCCAAACAACAAACATGTCCAAGACAACAGTTTGGTCACAACAAGAAATGTAACTGAAACGTTTAGGAGGACGGACATGAAGGAAGTGTTTCCTTTGTAGGCCTTTAGAGCCAGTTCTGACCCGACCATTTGTTCTGGGTGATCCGAATGCAATACAGGCATGAACGCTCTCGGTACGCAGTGAAGACTTTTTCACTCAAAACGGTAATTGTTGGGAAAATTCTAAAACTATTGGTTTAATGTTGGGTGGGAGTGTCTGGTTAAAAGTTTTAGTACACTGTTTATCAAAAATGTTCCCACTAGAACTGTTGTTTTGTCTGGATTTTACCAATCAGTGGATTATTAGCAAGCTGGTGGTGTTTCCCAGAACTGACTGGACCTGCTGTGGCCACTGGGACCAGTCATGTGTGGAGTCAGTCCCAGAACAGTCCCAACAGCTTTGTGTCAAAATATATTCACTGCATTAGGCATGCACAGATGTTTTACCATGGTGTGGATAGGAAGAGGAATGGAGTAGGGGTGGTCCTGAAGGAGGAGTTGGCAAAGAATGTAGTAGAGGTGAAGAGAGTGTCAGATAGGGTGATGTGTCTGAAGGTAGAAGTAGAAGGTCTGATGCTAAACATAGTCAGTGGTTATGCTCCACAGGTTGGATGTGATGGGGAGGAGAAAGATCTGGATGAAGTGATAGAGAGTATTCCCAGGGAGGAAAGAGTGGTGATTGGAGCAGACCTGAATGGACATGTTGGTGAAGGAAACAGAGGATGAGGAAGTGATGGGTAGGTTTGGTGTCAAGGAAAGAAACCAGGAAGGACAGATGGTGGTGGATTTTGCCAAGAGAATGGAAATGGCTATAGTCAATACCTATTTCCAAAAGAGGGAGGAACATAGAGTGACCTATAAGAGTGGAGGAAGGAGTACACAGGTCGACTACATTCTGTGTAGAAGAGGAAACCTGAGGGAGATTGGAGACTGTAAGGTTGTAGCAGGGGAGAGCGTGGCCAGACAGCATCGGATGGTTGTGTGTAGAATGACTGTTGTTGCGAAGAAGAGAAAAAGAGTAAAATCAGAGAAGAAGACCAAATGGTGGAAGCTAAAGAAGGAAGAATGTTGTGAGAAATTCAGAGACGAGCTGTTAAAGGCTCTGGGTGGTAAGAAAGAGCTTCCAAGTGACTGGGCTACTACAGCAACAGTAATTAGAGAGACAGGTAGGAAGGTACTTGGTGTGTCATCTGGACAGAGAATGGATGATAAGGAAACCTGGTGGTGGAATAGTGAAGTGCAGGACGCCATTCAAAGAAAGAGATTAGCCAAGAAGAAATATGACAGTGAGAGGACTGAAGAGAGGAGACAGGAATATAAGGAGATGGGACATAGAGCAAAGAGGGAAGTAGCTAAGGCAAAGCAGAGGGCGTACAATGAGTTGTATGGGAGACTGGACACTAAAGAGGGCGAGAAGGACTTGTACCGATTGGCAAGACAGAGGGATCAGGCTGGAAAGGATGTGCAGCAGGTTAGGCTTATTAAAGATGGGAATGGGAATGTTCTAACAAGTGAGGAGAGTGTGATGGGAAGATGGAAGGATTACTTTGAGGAGCTAATGAATGAAGAGAATGAAAGAGAAAGAAGAGTGGAGGTAATAGAAACTGTGGACCAGGAAGTGGGAAAGATTAGTGAGGGTGAAGTCCGGAAAGCTCTGAAAAGAATGAAGAAGGGGAAGGCAGTAGGACCTGATGACATACCAGTGGAGGTTTGGAAATGTCTTGGAGAGATGGCAGTGAGGTTTTTGACTCAAATATTTAATGGAATATTTGAGGGTGAGAAAATGCCTGAAGAATGGAGAAGAAGTGTGCTGGTTCCCATTTTTAAGAACAAGGGTGATGTACAGAGTTGTAGCAACTACAGGGGAATTAAGTTGATGAGCCACACAATGAAGATCTGGGAGAGAGTTGTGGAAGGAAGGCTTAGACAAGAGGTGACTATCTGTGAGCAGCAGTATGGTTTCATGCCAAGAAAGAGCACCACAGATGCCATCTTTGCTTTGAGGATGTTGATAGAGAAGTACAGAGAGGGTCAGAAAGAACTCCATTGTGTGTTTGTGGATTTAGAAAAAGCATATGACAGGGTGCCAAGAGAAGAGGTGTGGTATTGCATGAGGAAATCTGGAGTGGCAGAAAAGTATGTTAGACTGGTACAGGACATGTATGAGGACAGCAGGACATGTATGAGGACAGCAGGACATGTATGAAGACAGCAGGACATGTATGAGGACAGCAGGACATGTATGAAGACAGCAGGACATGTATGAAGACAGCAGGACATGTATGAAGACAGCAGGACATGTATGAGGACAGCAGGACATGTATGAAGACAGCAGGACATGTATGAAGACAGCAGGACAGTGGTGAGATGTGCTGTAGGAGTGACAGATAGCTTCAAGGTGGAGGTGGGAGTGCATCAAGGATCAGCTCTGAGCCCCTTCTTGTTTGCTCTGGTGATGGACCGACTAACAGATGAGGTCAGGCAGGAATCCCCATGGACTATGATGTTTGCAGATGACATTGTGATCTGTGGTGAGAACAGGGAACAGGTGGAAGAGAACTTGGAGAGGTGGAGGTATGCACTTGAAAGAAGAGGAATGAAAGTCAGCCGTAGTAAGACAGAGTACATGTGTGTGAATGAGAGGGAGGAGGTGGAACAGTGAGGCTACAAGGGTCAGAGGTCACAAAGGTGCAGGACTTCAAGTACTTGGGGTCCACTGTCCAGGAAAATGGGGAATGTGGTAAAGAGGTGAAGAAGAGAGTCCAGGCAGGATGGAGTGATGGAGAAAAGTTTCAGGAGTGATTTGTGACAAAAAGGTGTCAGCAAAGGTCAAAGGAAAAGTTTACAAGACAGTGGTGAGACCAGCTATGTTGTATGGTCTGGAGACAGAGACATGGACAAAAAGACAGGAGACAGAGACATGGACAAAAAGACAGGAGACAGAGACATGGACAAAAAGACAGGAGAAAGAACTGGAAGTGTCAGAAATGAAGATGCTGAGGTTCTCCTTAGGAGTGACAAGGATGGATAAGATCAGGAATGAGATCATCAGAGGTACAGCACATGTTGAACAACTGGGAGATAAAGTTAGGGAGGCCAGACTGAGATGGTTTGGACATGTCCAGAGGAGGGACAGTGGTTTGGACATGTCCAGAGGAGGGACAGTGGTTTGGACATGTCCAGAGGAGGGACAGTGGTTTGGACATGTCCAGAGGAGGGACAGTGGGTATATTGGTAGAAGGATGTTAGAAATGCAGCTGCCAGGAAAAAGACAAAGAGGAGATATATGGATGCAGTTAGAGAGGACATGGAGGTAGTTGGAGTGAGGACAGAGGATGCAGAGGACAGAGTGAGGTGGAGGAGGATGACTCGCTGTGGCGACCCCTGAAAAGGGAAAAGCCGAAAGAAGAAGAAGAAGAAGAAGAGGCATGCACAGATGTTCACAGCTGTGTAAAACAAGCCGACCGCTCACACCAAGCTCTCAGAAGTCACAAATTATTTTATGCTCCTTTATTTCTCTCGTTGACTTTGGTTATTAAGTTCATCAAGAGTCGTAAATATCTCACTCTGAACCGTGTTATTAAAATAAACATGACGTTTTCTGAATCTATTGTCATTTGTACAGAAACACCAGCAAACCTGCTGCTACACGGCAGGGCTGCTGCTGGGTGATATGCACCAAAATTAATATCTCAATATTTTAAGATAAATCACGATATACAATATACAGTATCTCAATATTTTTCTTTCCATAAAGTAATAAAAAAAAAAGTCTGAGTCACAGCTTTGTCCCAGTTGTCACAGAACAACATTTATTAACAAACAGCTGTAACTCTACAAAATAAATGTCTAAAAAATGAACTATTTACATACATTAGTTTATTTTTCAGACATTTATATACATATATTAAATGGTAATGAGGGCGGCTGTGGCTGAGTGGTTAGAGCAGTCGTCCTCCAGTGGGAGAGCTGGGGGTTCGATTCCACCAGCAGTCACATGCTGAAGTGCCCCTGGGCAAGACACTGAACCCCTCATTGCCTCTGATGTGAGTCCCATCAGTGTGTGAATGTGATAAGCTCTGATTATAGATCTAGTAGAGAGCTGCAGGTTGTTGTAAAGAGCTTTGAGTGTCTTGATAAGACAGAAAGGAGCTGTGTAGGTACAGTCCATTCAGCTGCGTCACCTTCATGTTGGTGAGCGTGTGTGAAACTGCAGGTCCGACGAACCTCAGCCTCCTTCCCTGGAAAAAACAACAACATGGGTCAGTTGGTTCATCATGCCATGATCTTCAGCTCTCACTGGAGAGGTTCACAGCAGAGTGTGAAGCAGCTGGGATGAGAACCAGCACCTCCACATCTGAGTCCATGGTCCTCAGTCAGAGGGTGGACTGTTCTCTTCAGGTCCAGGGTGAGGTTCTGCCTCAAGTGGAGGAGTTCAAGTATCTCAGGGTTCTGTTCATGAGAGAAGAATGGAGGGTCACATTGACAGACTGGTGCAGCATCTGCAGTATTGTGGACTCTGTACTGGTCCGTTGTGGTGAAGAGGGAGCTGAGCTGTAAGACAAAGTTCTCCGTTTACTGGTCGGTCTATGTTCCTCCCCTCACCTCTGGTCATGAACTCTGGTAGAGACTGAAAGAATGAGGTCGTGGATCCAGGAGGTTGAAATCAATCAATCAATCAATCACCTTTATTTAACCAGGTAGAGCCCGTTGAGATCGAGATCTCTTTTACAAGGTGACCTGGTCAAGTGGTCAGCAGCACACGTCACATTGGCAATAGGCATTTGCACTTATCAAAAGAAAATAAAGAAAACTACAATCACAGTAAACAGATGTTGACAGTTCAAAACCAACAGGATATGACAGATTTCTATATACATTATATACAAAACAAGCAGACAGACCTCGGTTGGGTAAATAAAGTTAAAAAAATCAACAATGACATGTATATTGGATAAGTAATGGTTAGAAACATCTGCAATGGTCAAGTTTCTTGATGACATTTTCTACTACGGTTGACATAAAGGATCCAGGAGAGATGAATGTTGATAGTTTCAGATCTTTCTGTAAGTTGTTCCAGGCTGAGGGGACGGCGAAGCTGAACTCTTTTTCCTAGTTCAGTTCTGACAGGAGGAACTGACAGGAGGACTAAATCGTTAGAGCGCAGGGAGTAATGACTGTGTGATGTTTGTATTAAGGAGGTGAGGTATGACGGGACTAGGTTTAGGAGGGTCTTGTAGATGAAGGATATCCAGTGAGTGTATCTGCGAGTGCTGAGAGATGACCAGCCAGATTTTACGTAAAGCTCACAGTGATGAGTGCGATAACTGGAGTCAGTAATGAACCGAAGGGCACCGTGGTAAATGGAGTCTAAGGACTGTAGGTATTTTGATGCAGCACTCATGTACAGCACGTCACCATAATCTAGTATTGGCATGAATGTTGCAGCTACTAATGTTCTCCTGGCTTTGCATGAGAAGCAGGATTTGTTTCTGAAGAAGAAACCTAGCTTCAGTTTGAGTTTAGTGGCCATTTTGGAGATGTGGGTTTTAAAAGACAGTTCAGTGTCAATGTTGAAACCTAGATATTTGTAGGTGGAGACCATTTCTATTTGTTTTCCCTCTTGGGTTCCAATTTGAGGTGGGTTCTCTGGTTGCTGCTTTCTGTTGGCAAGAACCATGAACTTGCTTTTGTCGGCATTTAGGACCAGTCTAAGTTTTTGCAGCCGTGACTGAATAATATTAAAAGCGTCCTGAAGAGAGGTGAAAGCTTGGCTGAGGGAGGAAGAACAGCAATAGATGATGGTGTCATCTGCGTAATAATGGTGGGAGGCATTTGACAGATCACTGCAAAGATCGTTGATGTATAGGGAGAAAAGAATGGGACCCAAGACAGAACCCTGTGGCACCCCTTTCACAACATCTAAGAAAGTAGAGGAGGATCCGGCTACATGAACAGACTGCGTTCTGTCAGTTAGGTAGTTGGTGAACCAGGAGACTGCAAGTTTTGATAGACCAGAGTGTTCCAGGATGTTTGTCAATAGTCTATGATCAACTGTATCAAATGCCTTGGACAGGTCTATAAATAGACCTGTATAGATCTATAAAGATCTATATAGGTCTATAAATAGGGCAACACAGTATTGTTTGCAGTCCAGGGCATGTATGATGTCATTTAATACTTTGAGAACTGTAGTGACGGTGCTGTGTTGTTTTCTGAATCCTGACTGGAATTGTGATAGAATATGGTTTGATTGTAGGAAATCAGTTAGCTGATCACAGACAAGTCTTTCAAACAGTTTGGCAAGAATGCATAATTTTGAAATTGGTCTGTAGTTGTTGACATTTGTTGGTTCACCCCCTTTTAGCAGAGGGAGAACAAAAGCTGATTTCCAGATTTTGGGTATTTTATTTGTGTTGAGACTGAGATTGAAAATATGGGAAAGAGGTTCAGCAATGAAATCTGCAGCTAGTTTTAGGAAAAGTGGTTCTATGTTGTCAGGTCCTGCTGCTTTGCGTGTGTCGAGAGTTTTTAGAGCTAGATAAATGAGTTTCCTCTGCAGAGTAGCTGGACTCTCACTCTCCCTCAGAAACAGAATGAGAAGTTCAGTTATCAGGAGAGACTCAGAGGAGAACCACTGCTCCTCCACATCCAGAGGAGCCAGCTGAGGTGGTTCATAGTTGTTCTAAGAACGCCTTGGAGTCCTCCCAGAACATCTGGAAGAGGCTGTGGAGAGAGATGTCTGGACCTCCCTGCTCAAGATGCCGCCCTGAGTCCAGAACAAGAGGAAGATGATGGATGGTCAGAAGAACTCATTTAGCCGTGCTGTGCCTCCCAAACGTCACAGCACGGCTAAATGAGTTCTGACCCGTGGTTTGCTTCAGGGAAGGAGGCTGAAGAGTGTCGGACCTGCAGCCTCACACGCTCCACTCCGCGTAGTCCCGACCTTTCATCGGGACTGTTTTCAGCATTGTCGACAGAAAATTAAATCCAAGCCATCTCCGAAAAAACAGTCATTGTTTCTCGTTGTGTTCAGCAGCAGCTGCTCTTCATATTATTATTATTAATATATTATTATGTTATTATGTTATTATTCATGTTGCTGCTGTTACACTTGAATTTCACATCCGTGGGACAATAAAGGCTGTTTCTATTCTATGTTATCTTCCATGTTGTGCTAAACGTCTCCTCTCCCGCCCGCCCACCTCCTTGAGAAGCAGGAAGGAGCGCGGCTGAGGTCTGTGGGTTTGTGTTCAAGGGGGGAGACGAAGTGGGGGCCACATGGGAGAAAGAGACAGCAGGAGGTTTTCAAAGTATAAAACTACTGTATATTGGTAGCGTTGTCATCATAAGGGCAGAAAAAGTCGGACAAATCCACAGTCTCACAATTCAGTCACATTGAGAGGTTTATTCCAAACAATCAATCGATTACAGACAGCTATGCTAAAACACGACACCTTAAATAGTCCCATGATGATTCATTCAACCTTTATTTAGTCAGGTTAATCTCATTGAGCCTCGAGGACTCATTTACAAGAGAGACCTGTCTACAAACAAAGAATGATGAACAGCAATTGTAGAATTTCCTTAAAGACCGTGTAAAGTGAAATTAAATTTGTGTTTTTAGTTTGTCACATGGCATAAATATGTGTTATTAATCACCCATATAAATCTGACTGATTAAAAACATTGTTTTCCTTATAAAATTAAGTGTCAAAAATCATGAAAAAACATGATTTTGCCTTGCCCTGGAACGCTAGGGGCGTGTCAGTGCGTGGGCGTGGTTTCAGCGCAGTACTGCGCCGTGTCCAGCCCCCTTCAGAGCTGAGCTGTGTGGGGAGGCATACGGGGGAAGCAGAGATCCACCTGCTCCGTTTTTATCTGAGTTCTGGCTTCCAGCAGCTTCTTTTTCCAAGAGTTACGCTGTTTTTAGTGCACTAACAACTCTGGTTATGTTTTTAAAGTTGAGGACACATAACTCCGCTGTTATAATCAGCGCTATTTTAGAAGATGAGCGGACTCGCGGTCCGACCCGGTCACATCGCATGCGGGGTCTGATCGCCACACACACACACACGCGCGCGCGCGACCCGGTCACATCGCATGCGGGGTCTGATCGCCTCTCACACACACACACACGCGCGCGCGCGACCCGGTCACATCGCATGCGGGGTCTGATCGCCTCTCACACACACACACACGCGCGCGCGCGACCCGGTCACATCGCATGCGGGGTCTGATCGCCTCTCACACACACAC